>JAULAV010002241.1:0-25755 GCA_030789695.1 Scilla litardierei
CCCGTCAAGAGTGAGAATCGTCACGTCTCATCGAGTAAGTTTAAATTGTGGGAAAACGACTCGAGAAACGTCGTTCCTAATTAGTGCCACTATTTAATACTCTCAGAGACGTTCATAACGGCATATCGCACAAAAGTGTTCGCAAACAACCAAAGTCTAAAACAAACACGTGCACGGCCAAAAGCACGTGCACGAAAAACGTACGACGAAAAGTGGTCGTTACAATGTGGATCGGGATGAGGCAGACAAGGACGACGAATCGCCCAAGTACTCCTCGGGTATGGACGAGCGTGCCCGACGGGGGTGTCGTGTCGGCCTAGAAGAGGAGGGACCAGTGGCGGCCTTCCTCTTCTTCAACGGAGGCTTCCTAGGCCTAAGGGTAGGTGGCATCGTGCAAGTGTAGGGCTAACGAAGTGAGTACAATATACGGTAATGAAAATAATAAGTGGAAGGATTATACCGATATCCTAGGTCGCTGCGAAAGTAAATGTAGTATGTGCACGTGCGTAGCCCCGAATCCAAACGATCCCCCAAGCTAATCCAAACCGAACTCCTCCTCAAAGAGCTCCAAATGTACCTGCAATAAGATATGAAGATAGTATCAGTAGGTAATTAGGAAAGTAGATACGGTTTGGGGTTCATTATAGAAAGAATTATATATATGGTTCAATTTGGGGAAAATGGAGAAATAGAGATATGGGGAGAGAGGGGAAAGAGGGGTTTGTAGAATTGGGATGGCGGCGTCAGCGCTCAGGTGACGCGAGCGACGGAGGGGCGACGATCCGTCGGATTGAGTAAGGGGGTTAGCGACATATGAGAGAGTGTGTGATCTGGATAGAGGGGGAATTGGGTGTAGAGGGGGCGTTTTGACAAACTGAGCATATGGCACCAGCGGAGCTCGGGCAGAGATGGCGGAGGCAGTCCGGTGAGCTATCGGATCGAGCGCATGAGTTAGGGTGAGTGTTAGGGTAGCTGACGTGCGTTTATATTTCATATATTTGCGCACGTTTTCTTCCGTTTTTTTCCGTATTTTACCGCCGTCTTATATTCGTTTTCTCGTGTTTTCTTGTTTTCTTTCACTTTTCCGTGTTTTCCGTATTTTGCAGGAGTTTACTGGCATATGGGGCATAAAACGATGATATCATGTGTCCCTGGAGCAACGGAAGGAGTCACGCGTGATCCAGGGGGTCAAACGACGAAGATTGCATCTTTCAGCCCCTCACCCGGTCGGTTGGTCATCTTCAACCGATCGGGTGATGCACGCGTGCACCACCCGGACGCAGCTTGGAGCTCACAAGAAGTCACCCAGTCGGTTCAGTGACCGGGTCAAAAGCTTAAACTCTCTGGAAATCGAAGCTGATTGCCAACCGATCGGGTGATGTAACGGTCGCTTTCTGACCTTATGAGATTTTCTGAGTGCACGTGCTTTATCGTGCACGTATTTTATTTGGCTATTTCTGGTTTCCAAATTGTGCGTTGTGGCATGCCGTTGTGACCGTTTGGGAGTGTAAAATTTTTATAGTAATTTTTGGGAACGTCTTTTCACGGCTCGTTTTCTCGCAAAACGACTTTGAACGATTGTGGCGTTTCAGTCAATTGGCTCAAAACGCCGCTTCCAATTTTACGTAAATTTCTGGTAGGTGTTACGCACGATCAGGCTCTATAGATCTGTGCGTCTCGTCTCCACGATCGCCCCGGTATTTTTGGAATATTTTTCTGACGTCCGGTTTGAGAGATATCGCGCGGATAAACCTCGGCCGTCGATTTCCCAATCAATTCAAATTCGAATCTGTGACAAATCTGGCTATATCTTTTGAATTATTTCATGATTTGTTTCCTAAACTGTTTCTCTATTTCCCCTCTAGCCTTACCCCAAATCTGCACACTTTCATCTCTATCTCCCCACACTTAACCTATAAACCCCTTAGTCAAATATCAACTTTTATTATTATTAAAACCCCAATAATCTCTTTCACGTGAGGAAACAAAAACCTAGGTTAGAAATTTTTCTCAACCGCCATTCTCATTCTCCCCAAGCCCGATACCTAGCCTCCCCTACCTCTCTTTCTCGTCTCTCTCTCACGGCCCCAAACCCGACCGCCGGCGGGTTGCCCGACGCTCGCCCGCCGCCGCAGCAGCTGCAGCTGCTGCCATAGCTCCGCCCGCCGCCGTGACAACCGTCACGAGCCATTGCCGCAAAACAGCAGCCCGCAGAACCCCCGATGTCACGCCCCGCTTCCCAAAAATATGGAGGCGAAGCGTGAGAAGGTCCGCTCAGACTTGAAGCTACAAAGCTGCAAGTCCGATAAGCGTCAATCAAATTTAAAACTGCAGGTCCTTGCAATGTGAGCGAAACAAGATAATAATAATGAAATGAGGCAAAAGAATAATCTCAGAATATCCATAAATATAAATTCCAACATCGCAGAAAAGCCACCAGGCTAAAAGAAAAAGAGACTAAAGGCCCAAACATGGCCAACAAAAGTACAAAGTACAAACGACGGTGCTACGCACCAATAACTAACAAAAGGCCTAAAACAGAATAAAGCTCAACAAAGACTCAAAGAATGGTCACCGGTGTCCACCAAAATCCTCATGTGCAATCATGGACTCAGACTCAGCGTCAGCAAGGCATCACGTACTCAGCAACGGTCTCTGGCTCAGGGTCTAACATGTGACACCCAAAAGAGAAAGGGGCACATGTCAGCAAGTCTACAAGAGACTTGTGCAAGGAAACTGGAAGTACAAGTAAAAGCAACCTAAAAGTTCTAGCATGATGCAATGACATGGCAGTTAAAGTAATGAGTGCAACAGGTAAAGTAAAGCGAAGTAAAGTACAAGCATGGCATGACATTCACAAGACAAGTACAAGACAAGAAAAGTAAGCACCTCGTGCACAGAGATTCCGTCTTTTGGCTAGAGGGCTGATCAGGCCACTCCTAAGCTCAAGCGAACGTTTATCCCTACCCCTCCACGTGTGTCGAGCCAGGGCCTTACCCCCGAACTTGGAATGCTCGCTTCTGGATCACGAGCCAGGAAGTGTTTTTAACAAGTATGGCCTAGGGGTGCACCTAGCCAGGGACACGGAAACACGGATTTGTACAAGTATTTTGTAGCGTGTGCTACGATGCAACAATCAATTTGGATGACAAGTAAGATGCAATGCATGGCAGTTAAAAGTACGTACAGTTTAAGGAAAGTAAACGTGACAGTTTAGTATGCATGAACAACAAGTTTAAAGGGTTGGATCTAGCTTCGTTGTCAAGCTAGATCAATTAGGTGACGGATCTAGTTTCGTTGTCAAACTAGATCAAGTAGGCGTCTAGCCAGCTATCATTTCACTGACTAGTCTCTTTTACGCTGAAAACAAGGAAGTGGCCTAAAAACATGGCCCTACACAAGAGTTGGCAAGTTTCACTTGCCTGCAAGTACGACGTCTGAGCACGCCGTCCAATGAGTCCAAAAATCAAAATTATTCTACGTGCACAAGTCCACCGGCCTAAAGTCCATATTATTAATCTTGATTAGTGAATTTAAAACATTTAAAATACTTTAAAAATACTGATTTTAGTCTTGATTAGCATGCATTGGGTTGGGGGTCCTAGGGGTGCAAAGCGTTACCTCAACACGACGCGAAAGCTACACCGGCGTCGGGTAGCGACGCCGGGGGTTGGAATAAAAGATCGCGCTCCAAGTCCAGATTCCAATTTAGTTTCCTCGCTGGAAAGTTCAGAGCATCAACCGGAGCGATGGTTCCAGATTCCAAAGCTAGCACGTGCGACGACGGGCTACGACGTGTCGCAACGTCGTACACGGCGAATCATCGGAGAGAAAGCACCTAGGTGGGGCCCACAGTAGTCCTAGGGACCTTTGGGGGACCCACAATACCTCTGGAGAACTTGGGGGGCCCACGGAGGCAAGTGGTGCGACGGATGCGGGGTTGCGACGAGTGGCTCTCGGTCATACTCAGCCAATGCGGGAGATCCTATCGGTCGCTGCGGGGAAACGGGGCTGTGCAGCGATTTGGGTCGGTCGCAGCAGCGGGTGCGGGGAGATCCTTCGGTCAGACCGGTCGGGAGCGTCGGTCGCTGCGGGCGACAATGCGTTGCAACGTTTGCAACGTTGCAACGAAGCGGCAAGCGCACGGTGCGGGCGGGCGCCTCGGTCAGATGCGGAGCGATGCGGGGTGACAAGCGGGCGACGGTGCCGAGCGGGGCGACAAGCGGGTGCGGGCCAATCCCTCGGTCAGACCGAGGGAACGGAGCGGGCGGCAAGCGGAGCGCGGTGCTGCGATGCGGAGCGGCTAGGATGCGGGGCGGGGCTTCGGTCGGAGCGGGGGAACGGAGCTGTTTTCCTCGGTCGGATCGGTGGCTGAACGTCGCAACGTTGCGACGAATCGTCGCAACGTCCAATTTGAGTTTTGGAAGAGGCTAGGGCTAATTTCTTGCGAAAATAGGTCTTCCTAGGGGTTGCTTATATAGTATAGATGGGTTGACTTGGTCTAGGGCTAAATCTAATAGGATTAGAAGTTTAAAATAATTTAAAATTTGAAATTCAACTTCTCCAACTCACCCTAGGATTTGACTTGGTCCAAATGAGCTGGAAATTGGCTCAAAAATTCTTTAAAACGTTTAAAACTCAAATAAATTTTATTTGGCTGAAAATAATTTATAAATTAATTATTAAAAATAATATAAAGCTTGTTAAAAATATAAAAGTGGTCAAATAAACTCCAAAAATTATAAAATAAATATCGTGGTGATCGTGACGACGAATGTGAGCTAACTAAGAAGACGGATCTCAAATTCGACGTCGGACGACGAAACTAAAAATAGAAACGTCTCCCGTCAAGAGTGAGAATCGTCACGTCTCATCGAGTAAGTTTAAATTGTGCAAAAACGACTCGAGAAGTGTCGTTCCAAGATAGTGCCACTATTTAATACTCTCAGAGACGTTCACAACGGCATATCACACAAAAGTATTCACAATCAAATAAAGTCTAAAATAAACACGTGCACGGACAAAAGCACGTGCACGAACAACGTACAATGAAAAGTGGTCGTTACATCCTCCCCACCTTAGAATAAAGTCCGTCCTCGGACTTTCTAATATATCTAATCGCTCTAATAACTACCCCAACCAAGTCATATAATAATTCAACCAGGTATAGTCAGTACAGGTGCTCATATACGCACTAGGTAGTCAAACATTAACACGACCAACACGTATATATATACATTCACATACGTATACACTTATACCTATTATAGTCAGTCAAATTCATACATGTATTTCAATCATATATTTAAACATACATCCCTTATATAACTACTACCTACCTAATCACCAAAACAATATTTCAGGTACTTATATAAGGATAGTCTCACACTTAGCCAATACAATCATTGCTCTACGTATAGATAGCTACCTATGCACAAACATCAAGGGTATACTACCCTCTAGTAATCCAATACCAAACATCAACACACATATAGTCACACCATACCATTATTAATCAAGTTTCACTATATATATATATATATATATATATATATATATATATATATATATATATATATATATATATATATATTCACTACTACTATAGTTTCACAATACATAGTCATTCAAATACATGCAAATAGTTCACCGTATATTCACATCACGTACGGTCCTATAACTGTATTTACGACACGCCACATCTATCATAGTCATCAATGCCTATAACTAAGCACATACTTACCCGTGCATGGTGCACACCCATACACGCTAACATTTCATTTACGCATACCAATCATACCATTACATTACTAGTACATCTACACACCTAGTTTAGCTAGTACACATATGTTCACACGAGCAAGTCCTTAGTAATTAGCTATACCACAAGACCAACACCTATAACTATATACTGGCGTAGCGACCCACAATCATGTGCGTAACTCAACCAGGCACAAACACTTCTATCACTATACATACATCAAGCATTGCTATATTCAAACTACAAACATACATTCAATATACTTGGAGTATACCCACTCAAGCTTGAGTGAGACTCAATACACATATCAGAATATTCTATATACGTAATACGACATCCATACATATACCGATACCACTCCATTATTTATACGTCTACCAATACAACCATATACATTCCATAGATCAATCACACTTAATATTTAGTCAGGTAATACTTACATAGTTAAATCAATTTATATACCATAATAATAACATTACAGACATCAGCACCCACATATTTATAATACCCTCCCTAGTACAAACATTCACCGTATAGTCACACATAAGTAATGTATATATTCACACCATAGCCTACCACCTATATTTAGTATACTAACACATCCACACATACATAATTAAGATGTGCAATAGTCGTGTATACCTCACGGTATGCACGCATGCAACATCCCGCAAAAGCAAGCAATACCAATCAAAATTATAATCCTACTACCATATGTATATCACTTATATACTCAGGCAACAAAACATAACTACTTACGTCTAAGCATAATACATACCTACATACGAGCACATACACATACGTACTAATACATAGGTCATATAATAGGCCTACTCACTTAACTATTCATCCACCTATTATTATCACAACCTAACATACACATGGCTTTACCAATCATTTTATTTCAACCATTCCAAGTATCTCTAATTACATACACTCCATTAGACATTCCAACGCTAACTCTTATATACACAGGCACCCCTAGTATGGTATAGCTAGCCACACACAAATCTATAAACACTAACACACCAACAACTTCATAATATCACAAATAACTCCGAGTATATATATATATGTATACCACACAATAGGCAAGCATCAATGTACTATGGGGGTACACTCATTCAAGCCCACGTACACAAGTTAGGTACGTGCACAACGACACCTCACAAAGGTCCAAGGGTCTACTAACAACTTAGAGTTGACACAGACATTGACGGACCCTAAGGTCTAAGCAATAAAGAGAGGTCAAGAGCGTGACGAGGGAAGGATCGATACGCACGAGTTCAGATAGGACGAATACAAGGAGGCAGCTTGGTTAGACGAAACATTGGCTCAATGGTGATGTTTAGGTTGAGGGAAAGGGAGATGTAGTGATGCATACATAGGATGTAGAAAAGATGATAGGGTAAGTAGCACAAGCTAAAATACGTGAAATTTGAAAACTGTTGTACTTCAAAATTAAAATCCTCGTCTGCAAAGAAATATTTGGGGATCGATAAAACGAGTTGTTCAAAATAAATTTGAGTCAAACATTCATAATAAGGGAAAATGTTTTTAATGGCTTATCGCAAATCATTACGAAAGGAAAGTAAATCATTCGCACGGACATTAAAGATGTAATTTTTGAAAATATTATACGGCAGTAATCTAATATAATGTTGTCAAAAGTTTTTGAAAGTCAAAGAATGGAATCAAGCAACGGAAGGATTTAAAATCAGGTTAAATGCTTTCAAAACTTTGGGCTATGGAAAATTGAAAATAATCAATTTGAAACTACTTTTAGAAAACCAAGGTTTGCCAAAAATGAGAAACAGAGTTACACAAGGTTCTTAATATACGAGCTCAACAAGTCTGGCACGGATATAAAAATAATTGAAATTCAATTTGGTTTAAAAAATTTTTCTAGAAGCGTGTATGGTGAGCGGAAGGAAAATAATAGTAACTTAGCATAAGAATTATCAAGATCGAATAGCAAATCTTTAAAATCAAACCAGGGAGGGTCTAAAGCAGGAAGAGGTTATGAAAATAGTAATTTTGCAAAAATCTGAAGTAGCGAAAACGACGAGCAAAGTCCAACTTGCTGAAAGCTGAAATTCCATGTGTCTTGAAAGCATATTAAAGTAAACACGACGTATCATTCGTATAACACAAATAAGAAGGAAAATTATAATCGAATTGAGCAAAGCAAAAAGTACTGTCCAGAATAAAATTAATATACGAGGGGACAACACATTTACATAGGTACGAAAAATATAAGCTGGAAAAATATTATAAGCTAGAGTTCAAAATTTCCGACAAAAGTTTTTTTTAAAATTTTAAATCATCGAAGGAGGATGAAGTATAAGTACATATACATTAAGATTTGGAACAAGGTTAAACTTCGGAAAGGAGGGGGTCAAAAATACTTTCAAGAGTTTCAAGGTTCGTAATGGAGAGGTTCGAAAATGGACGACGATCGTCATGAGGCGATCTCGTGAATCGAGGCAAGGAAATTGGTCGGAGATCAAAACATTCATACGCCTAGGATATGAATCAGAAGAGTCTACGGGAAACTCCTACGGTCGACCAACTAAGGATTAAAAACTAAGCGCTAAGAATTCTAAAGGTTAGACGGTAAAGAAATGTGTTCAGCTTGGTCCGAAATTGATGAACCCAAAAGCGAACGACCGAAGGAAAATCTAGAAGTCTAATATGGTCAATGTTAGGCAAGGACCACTAAGGTAACTCCTACGACGATTAGATCAATTGCTGACAGGGGGTCCAACTAACAATCAGAGGCCTCTATCTAGCAAACACAGGCGTCTAACTAAGTCTTCTTACCACCTAGTGTCATAAGAAAACGACTAGACTCAAGGCTTATGACTCGGATGTTACAATTTATTTAATGGACATTCCGTTATTATCGTTGTTCCGTTAATTCGCAATTGCAAGATTGGACCTGCATGGGCCACCAACAAAACCTGTCACGCCCCGCTTCCCAAAAATATGGAGGCGAACCGTGAGAAGGTCCGCTCAGACTTGAAGCTGCAAAGCTGCAAGTCCGATAAGCGTCAATCAAATTTAAAACTGCAGGTCCTTGCAATGCGAGCGAAACAAGATAATAATAATGAAATGAGGCAAAAGAATAATCTCAGAATATCCATAAATATAATTTCCAACATCGCAGAAAAGCCACCAAGCTAAAAGAAAAAGAGACTAAAGGCCCAAACATGGCCAACAAAAGTACAAAGTACAAACGACGGTGCTACGCACCAATAACTAACAAAAGGCCTAAAACAGAATAAAGCTCAACAAAGACTCAAAGAATGGTCACCGGTGTCCACCAAAATCCTCCTGTGCAATCATGGACTCAGACTCAGCGTCAGCAAGGCATCACGTACTCAGCAACGGTCTCTGGCTCAGGGTCTAACATGTGACACCCAAAAGAGAAAGGGGCACATGTCAGCAAGTCTACAAGAGACTTGTGCAAGGAAACTGGAAGTACAAGTAAAAGCAACCTAAAAGTTCTAGCATGATGCAATGACATGGCAGTTAAAGTAATGAGTGCAACAGGTAAAGTAAAGCGAAGTAAAGTACGAGCATGGCATGACAT
This sequence comes from Scilla litardierei, assembly GCA_030789695.1. Lineage (NCBI taxonomy): Eukaryota > Viridiplantae > Streptophyta > Magnoliopsida > Asparagales > Asparagaceae > Scilla > Scilla litardierei. The sequence goes on from JAULAV010002241.1 coordinate 9,357, forward strand.
TCACAAGACAAGTACAAGACAAGAAAAGTAAGCACCTCGTGCACAGAGATTCCGTCTTTTGGCTAGAGGGCTGATCAGGCCACTCCTAAGCTCAAGCGAACGTTTATCCCTACCCCTCCACGTGTGTCGAGCCAGGGCCTTACCCCCGAACTTGGAATGCTCGCTTCTGGATCACGAGCCAGGAAGTGTTTTTAACAAGTATGGCCTAGGGGTGCACCTTGCCAGGGACACGGAAACACGGATTTGTACAAGTATTTTGTAGCGTGTGCTACGATGCAACAATCAATTTGGATGACAAGTAAGATGCAATGCATGGCAGTTAAAAGTACGTACAGTTTAAGGAAAGTAAACGTGACAGTTTAGTATGCATGAACAACAAGTTTAAAGGGTTGGATCTAGCTTCGTTGTCAAGCTAGATCAATTAGGTGACGGATCTAGTTTCGTTGTCAAACTAGATCAAGTAGGCGTCTAGCCAGCTATCATTTCACTGACTAGTCTCTTTTACGCTGAAAACAAGGAAGTGGCCTAAAAACATGGCCCTACACAAGAGTTGGCAAGTTTCACTTGCCTGCAAGTACGACGTCTGAGCACGCCGTCCAATGAGTCCAAAAATCACAATTATTCTACGTGCACAAGTCCACCGGCCTAAAGTCCATATTATTAATCTTGATTAGTGAATTTAAAACATTTAAAATACTTTAAAATACTGATTTTAGTCTTGATTAGCATGCATTGGGTTGGGGGTCCTAGGGGTGCAAAGCGTTACCTCAACACGACGCGAAAGCTACACCGGCGTCGGGTAGCGACGCCGGGGTTGGAATAAAAGATCGCGCTCCAAGTCCAGATTCCAATTTAGTTTCCTCGCTGGAAAGTTCAGAGCATCAACCGGAGCGACGGTTCCAGATTCCAAAGCTAGCACGTGCGACGACGGGCTACGACGTGTCGCAACATCGTACACGGCGAATCATCGGAGAGAAAGCACCTAGGTGGGGCCCACAGTAGTCCTAGGGACCTTTGGGGGACCCACAATACCTCTGGAGAACTTGGGGGGCCAACGGAGGCAAGTGGTGCGACGGATGCGGGGTTGCGACGAGTGGCTCTCGGTCGTACTCAGCCAATGTGGGAGATCCTATCGGTCGCTGCGGGGAAACGGGGCTGTGCAGCGATTTGGGTCGGTCGCAGCAGCGGGTGCGGGGAGATCCTTCGGTCAGACCGGTCGGGAGCGTCGGTCGCTGCGGGCGACAATGCATTGCAACGTTTGCAACGTTGCAACGAAGCGGCAAGCGCACGGTGCGGGCGGGCGCCTCGGTCAGATGCGGAGCGATGCGGGGTGACAAGCGGGCGACGGTGCCGAGCGGGGCGACAAGCGGGTGCGGGCCAATCCCTCGGTCAGACCGAGGGAACGGAGCGGGCGGCAAGCGGAGCGCTGTGCTGCGATGCGGAGCGGCTAGGATGCGGGGCGGGGCTTCGGTCGGAGCGGGGGAACGGAGCTGTTTTCCTCGGTCGGATCGGTGGCTGAACGTCGCAACGTTGCGACGAATCGTCGCAACGTCCAATTTGAGTTTTGGAAGAGGCTAGGGCTAATTTCTTGTGAAAATAGGTCTTCCTAGGGGTTGCTTATATAGTATAGATGGGTTGACTTGGTCTAGGGCTAAATCTAATAGGATTAGAAGTTTAAAATAATTTAAAATTTGAAATTCAACTTCTCCAACTCACCCTAGGATTTGACTTGGTCCAAATGAGCTGGAAATTGGCTCAAAAATTCTTTAAAACGTTTAAAACTCAAATAAATTTTATTTGGCCGAAAATAATTTATAAATTAATTATTAAAAATAATATAAAGCTTGTTAAAAATATAAAAGTGGTCAAATAAACTCCAAAAATTATAAAATAAATATCGTGGTGATCGTGACGACGAATGTGAGCTAACTAAGAAGACGGATCTCAAATTCGACGTCGGACGACGAAACTAAAAATATAAACGTCTCCCGTCAAGAGTGAGAATCGTCACGTCTCATCGAGTAAGTTTAAATTGTGGAAAAACGACTCGAGAAGTGTCGTTCCAAGATAGTGCTGTTGAATATTGGACTCCCCGGATTTGGTTTTGATGATGAGCAAACATAAATAATTCATGAACTAACATTTTGTGAGCGCAGTATTGGAGATCGTCGCCAATTTCACGAGAATATTCAAAGCGACATCTCAACACTTCCAAAAGCTCGTATTCAAGCCTAAAGCTTCGTTGAAGCTCCTGCAGCGCTTTGGAAGTTATGAAGATTCAATCGAAGCTCTCAAAGACCGTTTATTAAGGTTTTATTTATAGTCTTTTAGTTTCGATTGATAGAATGTTAAGCCTTGAGTATATCTTACATTTCTATCTTCATTACGCTCATTTCGTAGCTCTAGGATTCTTGCACAAGTTCATTCTAACTTCCTCGAAGCGTCGCGCTTCGATTCGGACTTTGTTGTGCATGTTAGTTGGTACAAGAACAAGTACTGACCGACTAGATGGTGATCTAGTCGGTCGGCAACTGTTCTTGGACCGACTAGTTTGATTCCTTAATTTCTTGGACTTTACTGTTTACAGTTAGTCGGTCTACGTTGAATCACCGACCGACTAGTTTGTGAACTAGTCGGTCAGTGATGCTTCTTTGACCGACTAGTTGTGACTTACTGTTCACTCTAAATTTCTCCTAAGCTACTGTTTACCGTTAGTCGGTCTAAGAACGTTTGATGACCGACTAATTGTCAATCTAGTCGGTCAATTTTTGTTCTTAGACCGACTAAGTCAACTTGCCTTCAGACTAAGTTGTTTTGCCTCTTAGTCGGTCTACGTTCATTGGATGACCGACTAGTTGTGAAACTAGTCGGTCAGAAAGTGTTCTTGGACCGACTAGATGTCTAGGTCTGAAATTCTCTTTCTTCTCAGATCTACTCTTAGTCGGTCCACGTTGTTTGGCTGACCGACTAGTTGATGAACTAGTCGGTCAGTGAGTGTTCTTTGACCGACTAATTCTCACAGATTTCTTTCCGTTGGAGATTGACCTATCTTGTTTTTATGGGACCCTATAAATACGAACCTAGGTCATTTCTATCTTGGATAGAGCTGCCATTAAGAGATTCATTGAGTTCTAAAGTGATAGCTATTCTCCCTCAAATCTAAAGCTCTCTTCCTCACAAGAAACCCATTCTCTCTCATTTCTAGATCTAGAGAGAAGCTTGTTCTTGGTGAGCTCTTCAAGCTATTGCTTGATTCAAGTTTCCAAATCTTCCCTAGGCACCCATTGCTGCTCATTTCCTTGGTGCTAGGGTTTGGTAACTTCATCTTCCTCAAATCCTTCATTCCACCTATTGGGTAAGAAAAACTCAAGGTATAGGATTTTGTGGTAAGCTTGTTTATTTCATATAAACTCTTTTATATTGCTTGTTGGTTCTCTCGGTTGTGAGAGAAGGTTGTGATCCCGGGTTGTGGGATTCACGTTTGCTATTGCATGTATGATTTGATCTTGTGAAAGTTTTTCACAAGATATTCATAGTGGAAATCTTGAGTTAGGGTTTCTAACTCAAGTATCCGGAGGGGATCCGGGTGGTTGGGACGTAGGATCACCGGGAACAAGTCGGGGAGACTTGGGTGGATCCGAACCCATTAACATCGTTTGTTAGCATTGTCAATTTCGTTGTCGTCGTTCAATTTAAGCTTCCGCAAATTGATTTGGTAGTTGATTGCAATTTAATTTGGAATTATACTCCTTATTATTTTAAAGTACTATTCACCCCCCCATCTAGTACTTGTGCAGTAGCTGGTAGGGCATTACATTTGGTATCAGAGCCAGATACACAGCTATGTCTGCCAACGACAACAAGACCGTGCCTCCACCCTCCAACTATGACACCTTCAGGAACCGTGAAGGAGCGTCATCGGTGATGGAAGGACATTCCTCTACGAGGCCTCCATTCTTCAACGGTACCAACTACGGGTACTGGAAGTGCCGGATGGAGACTTTCCTCCGGAGTGCATCTTTATGGAGGACTACAATGAAGGAGTACATCGAGCCCGAAGAAGAAGATTTTGAGAAATGGACTACCGCGGAGGTCGCCGCGGAGGTAAGCAATGCCAAGGCAATGAACGCCTTGCAATGCGCATTGGAGCCCGAGGACTTCAATAAGATATGCACATGTAAGAGTGCATATCAAATTTGGAACTCTCTCCTCATACTACATGAAGGGACGAGTCGGGTAAGAGACTCTAAACTCGTAGTCGTAACCAAAGATTACGAAATGTTTCATATGCAACAGGGCGAGAAGATGAAAGAATATTACGCTCGCTTCGTTGACATAATAAACGAGTTAGAGGCCCTCGGCAAGATCTACACTCAAAAGGAGAAGTGCTTAAAGCTTATTGAAGGACTTCCCTCTTCTTGGGAAAAACGTACCTTCGCCATCGAGGAAGGTAATGACATGAACAAATATACCGTAGTTCAACTAATGGGTACTTTGATGTCATACGAGGTACGCAAAGATAGCAAGGTGAAGCTACAAGAAAAGATGAAGTCATATTTGAACCTAGATGCGCCTAAGAAAAAGGCGATTGCATTCAAGGCGGCTTCATCCACATCTTCCGATGATGAAGACTCGGAAAACGAGTTAGACTTGGAGTCCATGGCACTCATGGCCAAGAAGTTCAACCGTTTCTTCCGAAAAGGTAACTTCAAGAACAAAGCTAAATTTGGTTCTACTAACGCCTCTTCCTCTCCTTTGTGTTTCAAGTGTAATAAGCCGGGACACATGAAAGCGGAGTGTCCCCTCAATAAGCACAAGGAGAAGTGGAAGGCGCCAAAATTCGATAAGTCCAAGAAATACAAAAAGGGGTACAAGAAAGGACTTGTCGGAGCAACATTCACCGACTCCGAGGATTCCTCAAGCGGAGAGTCGGATGATGAGAAAGTGGAGCAAGCACATATGTGCTTCATGGCAAGAGAGGAGAACGATCAAGGATCCTCCTCTTCCGATGATAGTAATGACGAAAGCGATGAGGTAACGATGGATGATCTTAGAAATGCTAACTCTCAACTTTGGTCAAAATACACTAAGTTAGTAAATAGATATACTAAGGTAAAAGATGACCTAGCTAGCATTCAAACATCGCCTAAGACTATCATCACCAACAACGACACCGTTGTTGAAAAGTTAAGAAATGAGATTGTTAATCTCAAATCTAAACTTGAACATGTTAGCATCGAGGATGCGGAAGAACATGAGATAGCGGATTTAACTTCTCAAAACTCGACTTTGAGTATTGAGAACGAGAATCTTAAATCTCGTGTTTATGTGCTCACTTCGCAAATATCCACTTTGGATACTTCTTTGCGTTCTCTCAAAGAGAAATATGAGAACACATTGGGCCGAATTAACAAATTCAACAAAGGTAAGGACCATTTGGATAAAATCCTAAGTGACTTACTTCCGGCCAATCACCACATTGGTTTGGGGTATACGACGGGATGTCCATCCAAAGCGGCCACTACTTTTGTTAGGCCAACTTCCGGTGACTCTACGAGTGGTAGCAAACACTCTATTGGTAGTTCATCTACCAATGGTGCTTCCACCTCGTCCACGCCCTCTTTTGGAAAGAAACCCACCTTGGGTGGACCTCCAAAGAAGGGTCATGCCTACATGTACACCAATAACATGCCACGTAGGAACACACGTCCTACTCCACCATCTCACACATATGATGATTTTTATGCAACACATTCTCGGGCACGTGCACACCATGTGAGACACCCTCACGCACGTGTTCCCACACATGCATATGTTCACCCACCGCATCATATGAATAATTCTCGTCGTGCACCATTCCATCATGTCCCATATGCCTATCCACAACATGCATCACGTAGAAATCAACGTCGCATGCATGCACCCAATAGGATGATGGCTCCCAAAATATTTACTATTTGGAGCCCAACGGACACAAGCATGGACGAAAAACAAATATACATGAATGCTTATTTTTCGGATGTTGTACATAGTAAGAATTATGTGGGGAAGTCTAAGTCCACTTGGACTTGGCTTCCAAAGGTCTAATCCCTTGGACCCAATGACCTTGGGTACCATGATATGAAAGTTTCTATCTTTAGGTACTCAAGGAAAAGAAAAGGGAAAGGAGCAACAAATTTAAATTTAGCTCCAAAGGGAATTGGATACTTGATAGCGGGTGTTCAAAACACATGACGGGTGACGCTCGATTGCTCTCCGGAGTGGTTCCCATTGCGAATGGAAACCGCGTCATATTTGGAGGCAACGAGAGCGGAACCATCATAGGTGTTGGTAAAGTCGGTAACCCCTCTAAACCATTAATTAGTAATGTTTATCTTGTTAGTGGTTTAAATCATAATCTTATTTCAATAAGCCAACTTTGTGACAAAGGTTACAAAGTTAGCTTTGCGAAAGGATTGTGTCATATTTTAAGAAAGGATAATGAAAAATTATTATTTTCCGGAACTCGTCGTAAAGACATTTATATTTTGGATCTTCCTAAGTCATATGAACAATGTCTCGTTGCCAACACAAGTGAACAACACTTATGGCATCGACGCTTTGGACATGTGAACTTTGGAACATTATATAAGCTTTCAAAATTGAATTCTATTAAAGGTTTTCCGAAGCTAGTTTTTGAAAAGAAAAGTTTTTGTGATTGTTGTCAACGCGGCAAACTTCCTAAATCTTCATTTAAACCTAAGAAAAGCATCTCTACTAAAAGGCCACTAGAGCTATTACATCTAGATTTATTTGGGCCAACTAGAGTAGCTTCCTTAGGAAATGCAAGGTATGGACTTGTCATCGTAGATGACTATTCAAGATTTACTTGGGTATTTTCATTGTGCAATAAAAATGAAACTTTTGAAAACTTCACAATTTTTGTTAAGAAAGTACAAAATCTCTTAGGAACCACCATTGTCACTATTCGTAGTGATCATGGAGGTGAATTTGAGAATGAGTCTTTTGAGACATTTTGTGATGAAGTTGGTATTACTCACACCTTCTCTTTCCCTCGTGCACCGCCTCAAAATGGTGTAGTTGAGAGAAAGAATAGGACGCTAGTGGAGTGTGCTCGCACTATGCTTGATGATAGCCAACTTGGCCATCAATTTTGGGCGGAAGCGGTACACACCGCTTGCTATGTGTTTAATAGAATACTTTTGAGGCCCGGCACTAAACAAACGTGTTATGAATTGTTGTTTGGTAGGTTGCCTCAAGTTAAACATTTTCGTGTTTTCGGTTCAAAATGTTTTATTAAGAACACATATGGTAGTTTGGACAAATTCGATCCAAGATCCGATGAGGGAATCTTTGTTGGATACTCTACGCGTAGCAAAGCCTACCGGATATTCAACAAACGAACCTCAACGATCGAGGAGTCGCTTCATGTCTCATTTAATGAAGGATTTGTTCCAACTAGAATTTCAAATGATAATGATTCTATGGATGTTTTATGTGATTCGTTTGAAAATTCTAAGTCTAATGATTCTATTGATTCCATTGAGACTAACCCAACTAATGAAGTTGTTGAGAATGTTCCAAGTGATCAAGGTATTCCCAAACGGCTTCATTCGGTTCGTGACCATCCCCATGAACAAGTCATTGGCAATATCTATGATAGTGTCAAGACGAGATCGCAAGTTCACCACTTCGCAAATTGTGCCTTTGCCTCATCGATAGAGCCAAAGAATATTAATGAAGCATGTGAAGATAGCGCTTGGATCTTAGCCATGGAGGAGGAGCTCATTCAATTCGAGAGGAATGAAGTTTGGGAGCTTGTTCCATTGCCATCGAAGAACCACACCGTCATAGGGACAAAGTGGATCTTCAAGAACAAGACCGACGAAAACCAAGTCGTCGTCCGGAACAAAGCTCGGTTAGTAGCTCAAGGCTATCGACAAGAGGAAGGTATCGATTTCGAAGAATCTTTCGCTCCGGTAGCTAGATTAGAATCAATTAGATTATTATTGTCTTTTGCATGCCATAAGAATTTTAAATTATTTCAAATGGATGTTAAAAGTGCATTTTTAAACGGAGATGTCGTTGAGGAAGTTTACGTTTCTCAACCTCCGGGCTTCATTAATGAAAAATTTCCAAATCACGTTTTTAAATTAAAGAAAGCTCTTTATGGTTTGAGACAAGCTCCTCGAGCTTGGTATGATCGCCTAAAGAATTTTCTTTTGGATTTGAATTTTAAAATGGGTGAAGCCGATTCAACACTTTTTATTAAGCATGCGAATAATGATATATTATTAGTTCAAATTTATGTTGATGATATCATTTTCGGTGCTACTAACTTCGCTCTTTGCGAAGAGTTTTCTAATGTTATGAAGGAACAATTTGAGATGAGCCACATGGGCGAACTCAAATATTTCTTAGGTCTCCAAATTCGCCAAATGAACGATGCAATCTTCATCCACCAAACGAAGTACACGGTGGAGTTGCTAAAGCGATTTGGAATGGAGAATGCCTCCGGAAAAAAGACTCCGATGAGCACGACTACGCATCTTGACAAGGATACGGGCGGTAAGGATGTAGACATTCGTCTATATCGAGGTATGATAGGTAGTTTGCTTTATCTTACCGCAAGTAGGCCCGATATTATGTTTGCCGTATGTATATGTGCTCGTTATCAGTCTCAACCTAAGGATTCTCACTTAGTAGCGGTAAAACGCATTTTTCGCTATCTAAGTTACACTTTAGATTTTGGATTACTATATCCGAGATCTAGCACGTATGAGTTAGTCTCATACAGTGACGCTGATTATGCGGGATGCAAATCCGACAGGAAAAGTACTAGTGGCACTTGCCATTTTCTAGGAAATTCTCTTGTCTCTTGGTTTTCCAAGAAGCAAAATTCGGTTTCACTTTCAACCACCGAGGCGGAATACATTGCCGCCGGTGCCGCTTGTGCCCAGGTTCTTTGGATGAGACACACATTGAAGGATTTTGGTATTCATTGTGATACTAGCCCTATCATGGTGGATAACCAAAGTGCTATCTGTCTTTCAAAGAATCCGGTGCACCATTCCCGATCGAAACACATAGATGTCCGACACCATTTCTTAGATGATCATGTTGCTAAAAAGGACATCATTTTAGTGTACGTTGAAACCCAAAAGCAAATCGCCGATATTTTCACGAAACCCCTAAAGTAGGAATCCTTTGTGCGGTTGCGTCGAGAATTGGGGATTATGGGTGAATCCGAGATATAGGATTCATATTTTAATTCAATCATCTTGCATGCTAATATATTTCGTGATATTTCATTCATGCTAGATTAATTGAATTTTTGGGAATTTTATGTGAATTATTTGAATTTATTGCTCGAATTCGTATTTCAATGTCGTATTTAAGATTTCGACGTTTTATGGGGTAATTTAGATGACTAATGAGTGAGTTTGGATGTATCATCCAAGTGGTTTGTGAAGAGAAATCAAAATTCTACTTTTGGACTCTTCTAGTCGATTTCAGTTCACTTGTCAACCGACTAGATGCTCATCTAGTCGGTCAGCAAATGAACTCAGACCGACTAGCTCATGCAAATATCCATCTCCTATCTTTTTCTATCTTTAGTCGGTCATAGTATACTTTCCAACCGACTAGATTGAAAACTAGTCGGTCAGTGAATATACTGCGACCGACTAATTCTTGCCCTAGAAATTCATCTGAGCTACTGTTTCGACTTAGTCGGTTCAAGCTCATTGACCGACCGACTAGATCGTAATCTAGTCGGTCAGTACTTGAACTGTGACCGACTAAGTGTGTTAGGGCAGCTGTGTCTTTTCGCATCACTGACCGTATTCGAGGCCAGTACGACGCCAGCCACTCCATTGAGACGACTGTCTTGGGAACTCCTATAGTTCTCACGGCAGAAATCTTGGGGGAGATCCTTGGTTGTGCGTCGTGTGGTCTCCTCCCCTCAGACATTTCCGTAGACGACATTTCTTCCTTGGATCAGACTATTCTTTCTGAGATTTTCCAGGTTATCCCCTCCGCATTCATTGGTGTTCCTTCGAAATCCTTTAAGCCGAATGCGTGGGTTCTTAACCTGATCTTGAAGTCATGCCTCCTCCCGAAATATGGATCCTCTTCTCTCCCATCTCAGCCGTTCTTGAAACTCATATACGCTCTTTTCTTGGGGTGCGAGATAAATTGGGCTCGCGTGATACTCGATAAGATGGATTCTTTCGAGTGTATACGCAAGACCAATAAGTCTGCGCACATTCCATACCCCTGCTTGTTGACACTCGTATTCCGTCATTTTCGCGTTCCTCTCCCTCCTGACGATGAGCGTCCTTTGGGTACGCCTCTGAACGCGACGGCCGTGAAAAAATCTTTAGCGGCACTTCGTCACGTGCAGAGGTCTACCGCATCTGCTTCTCAGTCTACTCCGTCAGCCGCTGCAGCCTCCTCTTCCCCTGCTACTTTGGCCGATGTCGTACGTCTTCTTCGTCAGCACGACTCCCATTTGGCTCGTACTGAGGAGGTCGTATGTCGTATGGCTCGTATGATGGGGATTGAGCTTCCTCCTTCGGTGTCTGAGGCCGAGGAGATGGACGATGAGGAGCTTGACGAGCTTGTCACTTCTTTTGCCCGTGGCGATGAGGCCACTGCTGCTGCTGCTGGTGTTTCCTCTTCTGCTCCTGGAGTTGGCACCTCTTCCGGTGCTCCAGAGCCTTCTGCTCCAGCACTTCAGTCTTCACAGCCTGCTGTTGACCCTGTTGCTGAGCCTGCTGCTATTCCAGTTGACACTTCTGTTGTCGAGACCCTTGCTGCTGTAGAGCCTGTTCCTGAGATCTCGACTCCTGCCCCGACGATTCCATCTGTTGAGACGCCTCTTCTCCCTGCAGAGCCTGAGTCCACTCCGTCGACTGGACCCACGGACGCTGCAGATCCTGCCTCCTCCTCGTGATCGTTGTTCCGAGGACTCTCCATATACGCCTTGGATGATATATCTTAGCGAGGGTATTATGGGTTAGGATAGGGTATGAGGGTTATTATGTTTTGATGTATTTTGGATGTCGTCGCTGCTGCTGTATTTATCTTGATGAGAATGATGATGATGATGGTGTATTTCATTTTGATGAGTATATTGTATCGATGATGTTGATGTATTTCTTTTTGATGATATGTAGCGCTTGATATGATGTATCTCATATATTCGATGTGATATCTTTTTGGATATACTCATGTTGTCTCTGCATATATATATGTTCATCGTCATTCACTTTGTCTTTTATTCGTCGTGCAAATTTTAATATTCGTTGAATGTATTTGAAATGAGATTTCGTCGCTCGACGCATAAAAACTTGGTTAAATAGATTTAAATTCTATAATTGTATAGAATTGTTTTCCATGCACAAAATTAACCAAGTATATTGAATATTGAAGAGTATGTTTCTTTATTCATTTAATGAATAATTATTTGGTATTTTTGATGATTTTGTTTTTCACTTTGTGATAATGGACAATTGGCACACTTTGAATTGATTTAATCGTTTTTCTTTTGGTGTCAATTAGCTCCATCGTCATTGTCTACGACTCCCGATGCTGGATTTTACATTTCCTAATTGTTGTCGTTGTATGCCCCCCATTTTTGGGATAATGCCAAAGGGGGAGAGATAATGATAATAAATAGTGCAAATGAAAAATTTAACTCCATTCCAAGAATCTAGTTTGATATGTTAGATTCAGGGGGAGTTACGATACATATAAGGATTTTCAAAATCCGATATTTCAAAAATCAATTCTCATTATATATCTTACTCGTCTGATTGATGCAATTCATATATATTCATTTGGGAATTAACGTGTCATCAATGCAGGGGGAGTAAGTATTTTACATTTGAATTATTATTTTTGATTATTATTTATGTTGGTTTGTCATCACCAAAAAGGGGGAGAATGTTGAATATTGGACTCCCCGGATTTGGTTTTGATGATGAGCAAACATAAATAATTCATGAACTAACATTTTGTGAGCGCAGTATTGGAGATCGTCGCCAATTTCACGAGAATATTCAAAGCGACATCTCAACACTTCCAAAAGCTCGTATTCAAGCCTAAAGCTTCGTTGAAGCTCCTGCAGCGCTTTGGAAGTTATGAAGATTCAATCGAAGCTCTCAAAGACCGTTTATTAAGGTTTTATTTATAGTCTTTTAGTTTCGATTGATAGAATGTTAAGCCTTGAGTATATCTTACGTTTCTATCTTCATTACGCTCATTTCGTAGCTCTAGGATTCTTGCACAAGTTCATTCTAACTTCCTCGAAGCGTCGCGCTTCGATTCGGACTTTGTTGTGCATGTTAGTTGGTACAAGAACAAGTACTGACCGACTAGATGGTGATCTAGTCGGTCGGCAACTGTTCTTGGACCGACTAGTTTGATTCCTTAATTTCTTGGACTTTACTGTTTACAGTTAGTCGGTCTACGTTGAATCACCGACCGACTAGTTTGTGAACTAGTCGGTCAGTGATGCTTCTTTGACCGACTAGTTGTGACTTACTGTTCACTCTAAATTTCTCCTAAGCTACTGTTTACCGTTAGTCGGTCTAAGAACGTTTGATGACCGACTAATTGTCAATCTAGTCGGTCAATTTTTGTTCTTAGACCGACTAAGTCAACTTGCCTTCAGACTAAGTTGTTTTGCCTCTTAGTCGGTCTACGTTCATTGGATGACCGACTAGTTGTGAAACTAGTCGGTCAGAAAGTGTTCTTGGACCGACTAGATGTCTAGGTCTGAAATTCTCTTTCTTCTCAGATCTACTCTTAGTCGGTCCACGTTGTTTGGCTGACCGACTAGTTGATGAACTAGTCGGTCAGTGAGTGTTCTTTGACCGACTAATTCTCACAGATTTCTTTCCGTTGGAGATTGACCTATCTTGTTTTTATGGGACCCTATAAATACGAACCTAGGTCATTTCTATCTTGGATAGAGCTGCCATTAAGAGATTCATTGAGTTCTAAAGTGATAGCTATTGTCCCTCAAATCTAAAGCTCTCTTCCTCACAAGAAACCCATTCTCTCTCATTTCTAGATCTAGAGAGAAGCTTGTTCTTGGTGAGCTCTTCAAGCTATTGCTTGATTCAAGTTTCCAAATCTTCCCTAGGCACCCATTGCTGCTCATTTCCTTGGTGCTAGGGTTTGGTAACTTCATCTTCCTCAAATCCTTCATTCCACCTATTGGGTAAGAAAAACTCAAGGTATAGGATTTTGTGGTAAGCTTGTTTATTTCATATAAACTCTTTTATATTGCTTGTTGGTTCTCTCGGTTGTGAGAGAAGGTTGTGATCCCGGGTTGTGGGATTCACGTTTGCTATTGCATGTATGATTTGATCTTGTGAAAGTTTTTCACAAGATATTCATAGTGGAAATCTTGAGTTAGGGTTTCTAACTCAAGTATCCGGAGGGGATCCGGGTGGTTGGGACGTAGGATCACCGGGAACAAGTCGGGGAGACTTGGGTGGATCCGAACCCATTAACATCGTTTGTTAGCATTGTCAATTTCGTTGTCGTCGTTCAATTTAAGCTTCCGCAAATTGATTTGGTAGTTGATTGCAATTTAATTTGGAATTATACTCCTTATTATTTTAAAGTACTATTCACCCCCCCCCCCTCTAGTACTTGTGCAGTAGCTGGTAGGGCATTACAAGTGCCACTATTTAATACTCTCAGAGACGTTCACAACGGCATATCACACAAAAGTATTCACAATCAAATAAAGTCTAAAATAAACACGTGCACGTGGACAACGTACAACGAAAAGTGGTCGTTACACCCGATCACTGGAAAACCACCGCAGCGCGCCACTTCCGATCACCGTTGAGTTTCCCGGCGCTCCCTCATCAACCCCCGACACCGCGCGCCCCCTCTGTCACCGGCGGCGGCCAGTGCAGCCACCCCGAGCGTTCTTGCAGCTCCCGTGGTCGCCGGAGCTCTCCTTCGTCACCGAGACCATTGCTGCAGACAACAGCTGCGATTGCTGCCGTTCTCTGTTGCTGAACGGCGATCTCCATCACCGGAGACACCCCCCACGGCCTCCTCCTAGGTCGGATAGCCTATAATCGTGTTCCGGCGACGTCGTACCGACGTTTTCGTGCCGTTGCTCGCTGTTTCAGCGTCGAACATGTCGTTGACGCTACTTCGCCTCTACTCGCCGCTCACGCACCTTTGTCCGCTTCCCGGACAAGTCTCACTACGCTACCCGTAGCCGAGACGCCGTAGATGCCGCAGACTTTCTACCGTTCAGACGCTATGTCCGTACTACTCCAGACACCGGACAGGTTGGTTCCCCTATCTCGTAGCGAAACCCACACAGTAGCAAAATTGAAAACCTAACTAAAATCGGCAACTTAACTCAGTAAATTTAATTTCTGCTCTCTTAAAACGATGTGGAACCGTAGACCGACGATCGGACTTTTGACTGTGCACATAGGATAGAATCGTCGGATAGGCTGATCGGACAACTTGACTCGTGACTGTTAGGGTAGCCACGCTCAACCTAGAAATGAACTTAAATAGGAATTTCTAAAATCGCGACCTGACACCGTCGCTGTCACGCCCCGCTTCCCAAAACTGCGGAGGTGAAGCGTGACTAGGCCCGCTTAGGCCAGAGCTACGAAGCCCTGACCCAATAAGCGTCTGTGTGGTACCAAGACGAAGGTACATGTCCCTGCATGTTAGTACAGAACAATAAAAGTACAAGAAGGAAAGAACATCACATTTTATTCCAACATATCAAGAGTACCAAGTCTCAACGCCCGGAGGCTACAACAGCAGAAAGGTAAATCTAATGGTGCAAGCACCCAACCTAGACTAGGAAACATAAAGGTGCTACGGACCCAACTAAAAGTAATAAGCGCCTCTAGAAACTGGAACGAGGAGTCACTAGCTCTGGTCCTCCTCAGGGTCCTACTCGGGATCGACGCTCTCAGGCTCCACGTCAGCTGGCAAGTCAGTCTCCTCCACGTACTCTGGCTCGATCCCTGACGTACAGCACCAAAAGAAGGAACTGTACGTCAGGTAAGGTCTACAAGAAAAAGGTTAGACCAAACTACAAGTGTACCATTTAGCTTGACAAGTGCCCAATTGCTCTCTGAGCTATGTATCGGTACATGGGATCACCTGCTCTAGCTTGACAGGTGCCCAATTACCCATCGGGCTGTGAACTAGTACAAGGGATCACTCGCTCTGGCTTGGCGAGTGCCCTATTGCCCAGCGGGCTGTGCAGATGGAAAGGAACAAGACACGACAAAACAGGAAGGGTTGTACTAGGGTGTCCACAACTCATGCACACACATGTCAATCCTATGTTGTCAAAAATTGTTGTTGTTGGACTCAGATTTCGTTGTCAAATCTGATCTTCAAAGGCGTCCCGGACGCTATCATTTCACGTCCGGTTCTCAAGTTTCTAAATTAACAAACCTAACAAGATGAAGGCCTAAACATGGCCAAGAATGCAAGTGGTACACTTGCCTGTGGTGGCGAGTGCGTCGTCTCCCTGGTACGTCTCGTCCAAACGTCTCGTCGGCGGAAGAGCGTCTGAAAATCGTGACACGGTGACGGTGTCAGATCACGATTCATTAATCCCTATTAGGGTTGTGTCTAGGTTATCGGGACTATCCTATTCAATCAAAAATCACATTTTTAACGTAATTGACCTAATCGACGATCTATCCTATGTGTACATGCATAACGTCCATTCGTCGATTTCTACGGTTTGTACGATGTTTTAAGGATCAGCGAAAAATAACTTTAGTTTGATTAGGTTGCTGATTTTAATTAGGGTTTGATCATTTATTGTGTGGGTTACTACGAATTTAGGGCACCAACCTGAAATTGACGATTGCACGAAGATCCGGCGTCAGATCTGGAAGGGTGGAAGCTTTGCGTCGTCCGAAAATTCCTAAGCCGCATGTAGCGTAGCGAGGAATGTTGATCGCTGGTGATGGTGAAGATCCCAGTGTCTCCTGGCGTCGTTGCTGCTGGATCTGAGATGGGGACACTGTGCTAGGGCAAAAGGGAGAAATGAGAGAGAAGGGAGAGCCTTGGG
The DNA here is from genome assembly GCA_030789695.1 of Scilla litardierei. Classification (NCBI taxonomy): domain Eukaryota; kingdom Viridiplantae; phylum Streptophyta; class Magnoliopsida; order Asparagales; family Asparagaceae; genus Scilla; species Scilla litardierei. Next base: position 25,453 of record JAULAV010002241.1, read on the forward strand.
GGAGATGGAGGGCGCAAGGATGGAGGAGCGAGCAAGGGAAGGACGTGGGAGGTAGGGGAATAGGTTTGGGGAGGATGGAGACTGAAAACAATTAGGAGAAATGAAAGAGAAAGCCCCGTTTAAATAAGAAATGAAATGGCGGCTAGCTCAGAAATTAGGGTTTCGGGGTCAACTAGTCGGGCTGAGAAGGACGGTCGACCGACTAGTTTGGGAACTAGTCGGTCGATCGTATAACTGTGACCGGCTAAAACCCAAACCGTGAACATGGTTGTTGTAGAATTTATAGAGTTAGTCGGTCTATGA
>JAULAV010002244.1:0-13000 GCA_030789695.1 Scilla litardierei
GTTTCTTCATTGAGTGATCTGGGCGCTTCTTGTATGTGTCAAACTTAATGATGAGGGACCTTAGTTTAGTGACCGAAGTGTCTCCAAACTTAGCCTTAAGCAAGGACCATATGTCCTTCACAAGGTCATACTTAGAAATGCACGCATGATGTCATCATCCATGCTGCTCAGCAATGTTATGCGAGTGATTGAGTTCTTCCTCTTCTAAGATTCATAGGCCTCATGGTCCCTCTTATGTTGGGCTGTGGTACATATTTCTGGCTCTTCCATTATAACGTTTAAGACCTCATTGACATCTTGTTCCTCGAGCATATACTGGAGTTTCATGCTCCATATCTTGTAATTGTCGCCGTTTAACTTTTCTCCTTTGTTAAGTTCAGCAACAATATTCTTAGCAGCAAGAGACATTTTGGTTACAAATTTCTACAAAGAAGGAAACATGAACGACATTAATGTCCAGCATATAAAAATTGAATACTTCAATACTTGTTAAATGGATTAATGCGACATATTAATAAGTCTTAGAATCGAAAAGTTAACTACGTTCCCAATCACTATCTAAGATCAAATTAATATGCCTCTAATCCAAATAACTTATGTAAAGTATACTCGAACATCAAATCAATATATTTGAAATAGGTATGGTAATTGCAGAGATCACTTGACCACGTCATGCATCCACATAAGTTGACTATGGGCAGAGCGGCGGTAGGATGTTTGAATTTAAGACCATACAACTGAACCTATATTGTCACGCCCCGCTTCCCTAAAATGGAGGCGAGACGTGAGAAGGTCCGCACGAGAGTGGAGCTGTGAAGCCCCAAACCCGATAAGCGTCCACAATACATAAACAGGTCCATGTAACCACAACAGAATAACAATAATAATACAAGGAGAAACTGAAATAAAATTCCACATCTCAAACATTGTCCAACAAGAAAATAAGTCCAACATCCAGAAAAGCCACCAGGCTAAAAGAAAAGAGTCTAAAGGCCCAGAACAAGGCCAACAAAAGAAACGACAACAACAAAGCAAAGTATAGGTGCCACGCACCGATAACAAAACAACTGTCTAACAAAAGTAAAACACACGAAGACACTAGTCGGGCATTGGCTATCAACCAACACATGGCCCGCTTCTGGAACACGAGCCAGGAACACAAGCAATGTAGCAAAGCTACGCAATCACTGAAATGCATGAAAGATGCAGTGACATGACAATTAACTTGCGTACCGTTAATGGAAAGTAAACATGACACGGTAATTGTGCAACATGCTAAATGTCGGAATTAGCTTCGTTGTCAAGCTAATCCCTCAATTTGCGCCTAGGCGAGTATCATTTCGTCGCCTAGCCTCTTTTACGCCTACTATAAGAAAATGGCCTAAAACATGGCCTAAACCCTAAGTGGCAAGTTTCACTTGCCTAGCACCGGGGATGGCGACTACTTCGTCACACGGATGCTATCTACGGGGGAAATCGCTGTTAAGGGGGAAACAAACATCAAACACATGAAATTAATTAGGGTTTTATAAAAATTATCAATAAGTTATGAAAACAACGGTGGAACGATTTCTTACCGAGAGGAAGCGGAAGAAACACTCCGGGGAACCCTAGGATCAGATCTGGAAGCAAATGGAGAACTTTGGGGAAACTAGGGTTTTGGGGGATTTGGGGATTTTGATGGGTTTTGGTGAGATTTTGGGGAAGATGAGGGGTAGATGGAGTGAATGGATGGTTTGGATGATGGATTTGAGGCTTGGATTGAAGAAATGGAGCTTGGAGGAAGATGGGGGCTGAAGGGGGAAGATTTTAGGGTTTTGGGTCGTTTTGGAGAAGAAGAAGTCGTTTGGGGGGGGGGGGGGGGGGTATTTATAGGTTGGGCTGGCGGCTGCCCAGAAATTAGGGTTTTAACACTGGTTAGTCGGTCCAAGAGCAACCACTGACCGACTAGTTTGGCAACTAGTCGGTCGGTCGACCAACGCAGACCGACTAAGTGCAAACAGTAACTCCTGAACGAAAATAGGATTCTAGAGTTAGTCGGTCCATGAACAAGTACTGACCGACTAGTTTAGCATCTAGTCGGTCGATGAACGTTCTTAGACCGACTAAGAGTAAACAGTAACTGATACAAAAATAATATGATGAGTTAGTCGGTTCAAGAAGCATTGCTGACCGACTAGTTTGCAACCTAGTCGGTCAACCAACGTTCTTAGACCGACTAATGATAAACAGTAACTCCTGAGAAATTTAGAAAGCTAACTAGTCGGTCCAAGAAGGATTGCCGACCGACTGGATCGTCATCTAGTCGGTCGGTGGCCCTTCTTACACCGGCTAATGAGCACAGAAAAGTACCGATACGGAGCGCGGGGCCCCGGGATCGATTCCTAAGACTCCTAGGCTTGATCTAACAGTTAGATACGACCGTTATGAAGTCCGTCACGAGTGACTTACTTCGAAATCGACAATCCTAAGGAAGAAGCGAGAAAATACGACGAATCGATCGAAAATGAAATCTACGGAGACGAAAACCACACAAGAGGAGAAAATCCACCAAAACATATATTATATTATATTAAATCCAGATACATGAAAAGCAGTCGTTACATCCTCCCCAACTTAAGAAAAATTCCGTCCTCGGAATTTCCAAAAACTCACGAGTCCGGAAACAAAAGTGGGAAACGCCCTCGCATCTCATCCTCATTCTCCCAAGTAGACTCTCCAGGTGAACCGTGTCTCCACATCACCCTCACAAGATTGACAACCTTGTTCCGAAGCGATTTCTGACGCCTGTCCAGAATCTGCACTGGATGCTGGTCATACGTCATATCGGGGCGAACGGTAATCTCCGAAAAATCCACCGCATGAGACGGATCACTAATGTATCGACGAATCTGCGACACATGGAAAACATTGTGAACTCCTTCCAAAGATGGCGGCAAGGCCAAGCGATAAGCTACCTCGCCAACCCTCTCCAAAATGTCAAATGGTCCAATGTATCGCGGGCTCAACTTTCCACGCTTCCCGAAACGAATCACACCACGATTCAGGGAAATCTTCAAGAACACATGGTCGCCCGGCTGAAACTCCAAAGGACAACGTTTAGCATCCGCCCAATGCTTAAAACGGTCCTGAGCAATTCTCAACCTCTCCCGAATATTCCTGACGATATCCACGGCCTCCACGATCATCTCAGGTCCCAACAACTCCCGATCACCAACGTCATCCCAACTCAATGGCGATCGACATTTCCTCCCATAAAGAGCGGCGAATGGCGCCATGCCAATACTCGCCTGGAAGCTGTTGTTGTAGGAAAACTCCACCAAATGCAGATGGTCCTCCCACGAACCCTTGAAATCCAACATGCACGCTCTCAGCATGTCTTCCAAAATCTGAATCGTCCTCTCGGACTGGCCATCCGTCTGCGGGTGGTACGCCGTGCTGAAACTCAGACGCGTACCCAAGCTCTTCTGCAAACTCTGCCAGAACTGAGATGTGAAACTCGTGTCTCTGTCCGACACGATACTCACGGGGACTCCATGAAGTCGCACGACTTCCTCCATATATCTCCTCGCTAGCACCTCCGTGGACTGTCCCACTCGAAATGGAATAAAGTGCGCCGATTTGGTCAATCGATCTACGATCACCCAAATCGCGTCATTCTGCTTCGGACTCCGAGGTAGTCCAGTCACGAAATCCATAGTGATGTGCTGCCACTTCCACTCCGGAATCGAAAGCGGTTGCAGCAACCCGGCCGCACGATGATGCTCCGCCTTCACCTGCTGGCAAACCAAGCACTTGGCTACACTCCGAGCCACACTCCTCTTCATACCATGCCACCAATAATTCAGACGAAGATCCTGGTACATCTTGGTGCCACCAGGATGCATAGAATACGGCGAACTGTGTGCCTCCACCATCAGCTCCTCTCTGATATCCCCAGCTGGCACACACAACCTGGCTCCAAACCTCAGCGAGCCATCCTCATGAATCAAAAAGTCAGTCCGCAGACCGGCTTCCACCATCTCCCGAATCCTCACCAGCTTCGGATCCTCAGCCTGGCCAGCCTTAATCCGATCCACGATCGTCGACTGTACCTGCATGTACATCAACGAAGAAGCCTCTCCAGGAAGAACAATCTCCACGCCAGACTCGCAAAAATCCTGCTGCAATCTCCACTGCGAGGTCAAAATCATCACCGCTGGAAGCCTACTCAAAGCATCCGGAACCACATTCACCTTGCCAGGGTGAAACTGCAAATCAATCTCATAATCCGCCATAAGCTCCAACCATCGACGCTGTCGCATGTTGAGCTCCTTCTGAGTGAAAATATACTTCAAGCTTTTGTGATCGGTGAAAATCTTCACTTTCTCACTCAGCAGGAAGTGCCTCCAAATCTTAAGAGCAAACACAACGGCAGCCAACTCCAAATCATGCGTCGGATAATTCTTCTCATGAACCTTAAGCTGACGAGACGCATACGCCACAACATGCCCGTGCTGATGCAACACACAACCGAGACCCTTGCCAGAAGCATCGAAAAAGATCTCAAATCCACCGCTGCGATTAGGCACAACAAGAATATGGGCACTCGTCAACCTCTCCTTCAGAATACCAAAAGCACTCTCACAATCACCCTACCAAACATAAGCAACATCCTTCCGCGTCAACCTGGTCATCGGCTCAGCAATACGGGAAAAGTCCTTAATGAATCGCCGATAATAACCAGTAAGTCCGAGAAAACTCCGAATCTCAGACGCAGACGACGGAACAGGCCACTCCCTGATGGCCCGAATCTTCTCGGGATCCACTGAAATACCATCTCCAGTCACCACATGCCCGAGAAAAGCAACTCGATCCAGCCAAAACTCGCACTTCGAAAACTTAGCATACAAACGATGCTTCCTCAAAATCTCCAACACCGTCCTTAAGTGCGAGGCATGCTCTTCTTCCGACTTCGAATAGATCAGAATGTCGTCAATAAAGATAACGACAAACTTATCCAAGAAGTCGTAGAAAATCAGGTTCATCAGATTCATGAAAACTGCGGGCGCGTTAGTTACGCCGAAAGGCATAACCACGAACTCATAGTGTCCATACTTCGTCCTGAACGCTGTCTTCGGAACATCTCCCTTCTTCACCTTCAACTGATGGTAACCACTCCTCAAATCCAATTTAGAAAACACCCTCGAACCTCCAAGCTGATCAAAAATATCATCGATGCGAGGCAACGAGTATTTATTCTTAATGGTCACCGCATTCAACTCCCGATAGTCCACGCACATGCGACGCGAACCATCCTTCTTCTTAACCAGCAACACCGGTGCTCCCTACGGAGACACGCTAGGATTAATATAACCCTTCTGCAAAAGCTCATCCAACTGCTTCCGCAACTCTTCCAACTCTACAGGTGCCATACGATATGGCGCCTTCGAAATCGGCTGCGCACCTGGAACAAGGTCAATAGAAAATTCCAAAGCCCGATCAGGCGGCAAACCAGACATCTCCTCGGGGAAGACGTCGCCAAAATCTCGCACCACAGCTGGCCACTCCAGCTCCATCTGCATAGCCACAGCCTCCACCGGCCTGGCCCGAAATCTGACAGGACCAAGCGAACTGCTACCACGACTGAACTCAAACACTGGATGTCCGGGAATCTCGAACACCACCTTCTTCCTCCTGCAGTCAATCGTAGCATAGAAGCTCACAAGCCAGTCCATCCCAAGAACTGCATCATAGTTGATGATGTCGTGGACAGTGAAATCAGCGAAAAGCTCATGTCCACAGACCACCAACGAGCAAGAATTGCAACCACGATGCACCGAGACCACGCCATTCCCTGTAACGATATTCCAACTCTTGGGGAGAGGGGACGTCGACAAGGAATGCCTCTCCACGAAGCTCCGAGAAATAATGCACATCGATGCACCAGAGTTAAAGAGGACTCGTGCAAACCAAAACCACACCTAACCAAGCAATTAACAGTCAAACCCTAGTCTAGCAAACAACCATGTTCAAGCAAACAACACAAACAAACATTCAAAACCAGCTAGGAAAGTAACAGCTAGATTGAGGATTACCTGCGATAACCTCATCCACAGCCTCGCTCTCCGCAGCGGTCATCAGAAAAGCCTGCCTCCTCGGCGGAACAGCCTGCCGAAAAGCCTGCCCCTGCGGAACAAGAGCTGCTCCACGTCCAGCAGGAACAGACGCTCGCTGCTGCAACAGCTGAGCTGCAACAGGAGCCCTCCGCAGCTGACCCGCATGCCGACAATCCTTCGCGACATGGGAAGCATCTCCGCAAACCAAACACTGGCCCAAAAACTTCCGACACTGATCCTTGATGTGGCCAGGCTTGCCGCAGAAATGGCAAGTCTTCAGAATAGGCCCTCCTGGCCTCTTAAACTGAGCGGACTGATTAGGCCTGAATCCAGGTCTAACCACAGCTCTCGCCTGTTCCACAGGCCTCTTCCCAGCACCAACGACAGATCCTCTCCTCTGGTTCACAAGCAGCTCCTGCCTCTTGGCAGCGACCAGAACCTTCTGATAAGATTCCCGGTCAGAAGAGGTCACAAAACTCTGGAGCTCCGAAGCAAGCCCCTGCAGGAACCTCTGAGCTCTCTCCTCAGCGTCCTGCACCATCTTCGGTGCAAACCGACTCAGCCTCATGAACTCTTGGTGATACATGTCCACCGACGAGTTCCCCTGCTTCAAATCGATAAAATGCTGCAGCATCTCCTCCTTGGCAGCCTTCGGGAAGAACTCACCCTCAAACCTGGCCTTGAAGGTAGCCCAAGCTATCGGCTCCACCAACAACTTCTCTTCCGCATCCCACCAATTCCTGGCATTATCCTTCAGCTGCCTCTTCGCCAAATCAACCCATCCAACCGGGGTGATCTTGGCCATCTTCAGATTGTCCTCGATGTTCCGAATCCACTCATCGGCAGCCAGAGGACCCTCAGAACCATCAAAATATGCGGGACCCAGCTCCCGAAATTGCTTCGCTCCTGGCTCAGAGCGAGGGGCATCCGGAAGAGCCCGAGCAGCTCGAGCAAGTGGAGCATTCTGGACTTGCAAAAGCACGCCCTGCTGCACTTGCATCATCTGCAACATCATCCGCATCATCTCACCGCTGGTGGGTTCCCGCTCAGGCTCCTCATCATGAGGGAGCGCACCACTGCCCCCACCACGGGTGAAACGCCTTCCTGCCATCTAATGACACAGAGAACGAATCAGATTAGACTCATAGCTTATGACATCGGACGTCGAACTTAGTCTATTGGACATTCCAATATTATTATCGCTATTCCAAAAATCGAAGTTACAGAAGGACCTGCATGGGCCACCACTAAAACCTGTCACGCCCCGCTTCCCTAAAATGGAGGCGAGACGTGAGAAGGTCCGCACGAGAGTGGAGCTGTGAAGCCCCAAACCCGATAAGCGTCCACAATACATAAACAGGTCCCTGTAACCACAACAGAATAACAATAATAATACAAGGAGAAACTGAAATAAAATTCCACATCTCAAACATTGTCCAACAAAAAAATATGTCCAACATCCAGAAAAGCCACCAGGCTAAAAGAAAAGAGTCTAAAGGCCCAGAACAAGGCCAACAAAAGAAACGACAACAACAAAGCAAAGTATAGGTGCCACACACCGATAACAAAACAACTGTCTAACAAAAGTAAAACACACGAAGACACTAGGACTGGTCCCCAGTGTCCACGTACTCCCCGTCAAACACAAGCTCAGGCTCGGCGTCAGCAAACACCTCGTCCTCAACAAGGTACTCAGGCTCAGGATCTAACATGTGTCACCCAAAAGAGTAAAGGGGCACATGTCAGCAAGTCTAAAAGACTTGGGCAAGGAAACTGAAAGTAAGGCAGCTAGCAACCTAGCAGTTTAGTATGCATGACATGGCAGTTATAACATGAGTGCACAATTTAAAACATGGCAAGACGGTTTGTACAAGAGAACAATCATCGGGACAAGACAAGACAAGACAAGAGTAGCCACGCTACTATCAATCTCAATCAATTCACATTTTGAAGGGGTTTAGGCCCTTCGCTGAATGGCATAGCATTTCAGACCGATCGGCACTAAACACATTTCATGTTTCACGGTTGATTTGTAGATGTTTAGGCCCTTCACTGAATGGCATAGCATTTCAGACCGAGCGGCACTAAAGACTAGTCACATTTCACGGTTGTTTTGTAGATGTTTGTACCCTTCGCTGAATGGCTAGCATGTCAGTCCGATCGGCCCCAAACACTACCCACCCCAAAGAGTTTACGCCTTACAACTGCAGTTGTTGATCAAACAGACTCCCAGTTGAATGGCCGCTTAACCCTCACCCCTTATACCCACACGTAATGGAGCCTAGGGTCCCCGCACATGGAACTCAGCTAGTGAGCCTGGGGTTGCCCCGCACAATGAGCTCGCATTCCTATTTCACAATTCAATATCGAGCGTTGGGGTTTCCAACTCATTATGCTCGCTTCTGGTCACGAGCCAGGAAACACACAATTCGGGCATTGGCTATCAACCAACACATGGCCCGCTTCTGGAACACGAGCCAGGAACACAAGCAATGTAGCAAAGCTACGCAATCACTGAAATGCATGAAAGATGCAGTGACATGACAATTAACTTGCGTACCGTTAATGGAAAGTAAACATGACACGGTAATTGTGCAACATGCTAAATGTCGGAATTAGCTTCGTTGTCAAGCTAATCCCTCAATTTGCGCCTAGGCGAGTATCATTTCGTCGCCTAGCCTCTTTTACGCCTACTATAAGAAAATGGCCTAAAACATGGCCTAAACCCTAAGTGGCAAGTTTCACTTGCCTAGCACCGGGGATGGCGACTACTTCGTCACACGGATGCTATCTACGGGGGAAATCGCTGTTAAGGGGGAAACAAACATCAAACACATGAAATTAATTAGGGTTTTATAAAAATTATCAATAAGTTATGAAAACAACGGTGGAACGATTTCTTACCGGGAGGAAGCGGAAGAAACACTCCGGGGAACCCTAGGATCAGATCTGGAAGCAAATGGAGAACTTTGGGGAAACTAGGGTTTTGGGGGATTTGGGGATTTTGATGGGTTTTGGTGAGATTTTGGGGAGATGAGGGGTAGATGGAGTGAATGGATGGTTTGGATGATGGATTTGAGGCTTGGATTGAAGAAATGGAGCTTGGAGGAAGATGGGGGCTGAAGGGGGAAGATTTTAGGGTTTTGGGTCGTTTTGGAGAAGAAGAAGTCGTTTGGGGGGGGTATTTATAGGTTGGGCTGGCGGCTGCCCAGAAATTAGGGTTTTAACACTGGTTAGTCGGTCCAAGAGCAACCACTGACCGACTAGTTTGGCAACTAGTCGGTCGGTCGACCAACGCAGACCGACTAAGTGCAAACAGTAACTCCTGAACGAAAATAGGATTCTAGAGTTAGTCGGTCCATGAACAAGTACTGACCGACTAGTTTAGCATCTAGTCGGTCGATGAACATTCTTAGACCGACTAAGAGTAAACAGTAACTGATACAAAAATAATATGATGAGTTAGTCGGTTCAAGAAGCATTGCTGACCGACTAGTTTGCAACCTAGTCGGTCAACTAACGTTCTTAGACCGACTAACGATAAACAGTAACTCCTGAGAAATTTAGAAAGCTAACTAGTCGGTCCAAGAAGGATTGCCGACCGACTGGATCGTCATCTAGTCGGTTGGTGGCCCTTCTTACACCGGCTAATGAGCACAGAAAAGTACCGATACGGAGCGCGGGGCCCCGGGATCGATTCCTAAGACTCCTAGGCTTGATCTAACAGTTAGATACGACCGTTATGAAGTCCGTCACGAGTGACTTACTTCGAAATCGACAATCCTAAGGAAGAAGCGAGAAAATACGACGAATCGATCGAAAATGAAATCTACGGAGACGAAAACCACACAAGAGGAGAAAATCCACCAAAACATATATTATATTATATTAAATCCAGATACATGAAAAGCAGTCGTTACATATATGCATGAATGTCAACATCATACAGTGTAGAGCACAATTAAGGCTGTAACGCCCCGCTTCCCAAAAGACACCGGAAGCGAGAACGTTACACGTCCCGCTTGAACTGGAGCGGTGCAGCTCGAGTTCAATAAGCGTCTGTGATAAAAACACAGAAAAAGGATCCTTGCATTTGCGTATCAGAACAACCAGAAAACATTTCATTAAATTAAATGGGCACTTCCAGAATTGTTCGTACAGAAAATAAAACGACAGGGCCTCAGCATGGCCAAAGGAAACTACAACCAAACACTAATGCTACTACAAGGAACTAAACTAAAACTCAAAGCAATGACAGAAAAGAGACTCTAGTCTTCTGCAGAAAACGTCTCGACGTCTTCGACAACTCTGGCTCTCCAAGTCAGGTGGTACTCAAGCTCTAAACCTGACATACATCCACAAAAATGAATGTATGTCAGCTAGGGGTCTGCAAGAAAGAGTTAGCATCCCAAGGCGAAGTATATAACAAGTATATGAAATTTAGAAGCATCATTAAATTTAAAAGAAACGACTGCAACAATTAACGTTTAACAATTACAGAGCAGAAAGAAACAATCCTAGCATGCAGTTCTAGTCGATGACACGTTTAAAGTTAGATTCTCAGAGTTTGTTAGCATTTCAATATTCACGATGACCAAGTTAGCGTTACAATGACCATGTCAAGAATTCACATCTAATCTAGGGTTCTCGCCTTTAGGTCGTGATGAGAAGGTCGTTCCTCTCACGGGGGCTTACCGTGATTGACACTAACCCACCGCGTCGGGTGGTGTTCTTGAGGAGAGTACATTTCATACGCCCAGTGGCCGCTCAACCCTAACCCCACCCAAAAGTTTTGCCGGAACACGAGCCGGCCTAGTCGACTCACACGACATCACGATATCACGATACCGCCTTCGAGGCGCACGATTTCACGATGTCCATATTGTTATTCATGTCAAGACTCACTGAATTTCATTGTTGACAATATTAAAGTTTTATGGTGACGGTTCTGCAAAGCGGAAACGGGTCGAACGACTAATTCTGTAATTTCAAATAATGACGATTTCGTCCTTTTTGTTCAACTTGCTACAGAAACGATTTCTTTCTCTAGTTGTTTAAGTTGGGGATATATCGTATGATATACCGTTGAATCCCAATTTTCGTCCTAGTCATTATGGTGTCAGTTTTGCACGTCATTTCACGTCTACTTTTGAGTTACTCAGCAAAACATGAAGGCGGCGTAAACGTGCCGAAACTTCTAAAATTCATAACAAATCATACACTTGCCTGTTTTTGACGTTCTTGGTGTCGTTGGAATCGTCTCGATGAGTACTACGCCGTGGAGGGTTTGGTTTGCTGTTTTGGCAGAGTATAAAATCAGAAATCATGTTTTTCAGTTCAGGACAGATTTGCAAAAGTACTCCTACGACGTCTAATCCGTTAAAAAGTTCATGATGGGCTAATCAGGGTTTACTAATTTCCATCATACAGCTAATTGAATTAATGACATGCATTACTAACCCCTAGTCTACTGTTAAGTTTCTAACCTAAAACATTTTAACATGGTGACATTTAGAAACTCTAGAACTAACAGCAAGTACTGATGATTGGTGAACCATATTAGAAATATATTATCAACCTGATGTTAATCAATTTTCTAGTTGTTACAAAGTAATATGCGGATAATACATTAAGGATGTTATTAACACATTAACTTGCCTCCAATACAATTTGGTTATCAAGCAGCAACGTAAGATCACCCTATATTACTTACTATCACCACCAGTGGCATTCCGCAAAGTAACCTACTGTCAAAAGATTATAAATCACTAACCAGTAACTAGCTTCGGTGTTTAATGCTCTTATCTGATCAATATGTACCTAACAGGCTATTATCGTATCATAATCGCATGTATTTGCTGCTACTATAACAACTGAAGCTTACTTGTTTGAGGGGGCTCCTCACATGCAGCTGCTGTGAAGGCATCGACGTGAGTGGTGACGGCTAGGCGTTCGGACGTCAGCGAGCTCGTGCGCGGGTGCAAACGGTGGCGATCGGTCGGGAGCGAGGCGCCGCGGTGACAGAGTGAGGCGAGAAAGGCACGGGTTGCCGCAACGTCGAGGAGTCAGGATTGGCATCGGCGTGAGGGGAGAAGAGGAGGAGGCCGCGGTTGAAGTGTGGATGGCGGTTGTGAGCGGCCGAGGGGAGGAGGTCGGTTGTGGTCTCAGCCTGAGGGTGTTTGGATCTCGGCGTAGCTGGAGATGAGGCCGGAGGGAGCGGCTCGCGTGCGCTGCTGGGCGTGGAGACGAAGGCCGCAGGGCGTTGGCTTTGGACGCGAAGAAGAAGAAGCTCGGCTACGTTGCTTGGCGTGAGGACAATGGCAGGGGCTGTTTTTGGCGTGGGGAGGAGAATAGCGGGGACAGGCGGCGTTTGCAAGGGAGGAAGTTGCCGCGAGGGGGTTTGTGTCGTGTGTGGGGATCAGGGTTGACGCTGTCGCCGGCGGCCTGGGCGTGCGAGGAGGTCGCTCGATGAGGAGAGTAGCTCGTGGTGTTGGATGCTTGTCGCACGGAGGAGAAAAGCTCACGGGGTTGTGTTGCCTGGCCATGGAGGCGCTGCCTTGAGGGGAGAAAGAAGAGGCAGGGGCGGCTGCTCTCGTTGAGGGTAGGGGCGGCTGTCTTTTACCTAGGGTTTTATATTAATATAAGGCTAGGGCTTATGTAGTATATAGTTTTACAGTTTTTTTTATAAGAACTTGGGGTGTGTGGGGGTTTGTACCGAGGCAGCACGTGAAGGCCCTTAGCCTTAGGGTTTTATATATTTTTTAAAATAAAAGTTAGCCTAGGTTAAATTTTATACAAAATTGTGTGGGGGAAAGTTGCACAGGGATCACGTGACTAGGTCTAAATCTAGGGCTTAGGTTTATTTCTTTTTAGTTCTCTCTTTTTTTAATACTTGTTTTGGT
>JAULAV010002247.1:0-24999 GCA_030789695.1 Scilla litardierei
ACGTACGACGAAAAGTGGTCGTTACAGGGTCTTCGATGTAGCCACACAGTTAATATGGTACTGCAGCAGTCACATCATCATTGACTCATCTGCTTTGCACGCATTGAGCAATTCCCGTTTTCCATGCGTTTTGCGCGGTGATCAATTATAATGGTTTCTCTCTTCTGTATTATGTAGCCCAGGGTGCGTGTCGAATAAAATGTATTAAAAAATCTTAGTGGAGAGTAGTATTGTCGGGAGTAAGTTTCCTATAAGCATCAATGTTGATCCAGGCGAAAAATCGTTGAGTTTCATTGTTATGCGCGGAGAGTAATTAACCTATTTTGATCCAGATGCTAAAATAATTGGGATTACGCGATTTTCGCATTGGTATTCCGCGGTTTGCGCGTTGAGTAAATAATTGTTGATTCCCGAGATCCATTGCATTACTGTAGGATCATGGACTTATTATACGCTTCATTTTGATTGCTCCAATTCCATATAGCAACTCCACCACAAATCTCTAAAAACCCCCTTTCAAAATGGAATATCTCTAAAAGATGCTATTTTGGAGGATGGGCAACTCCAACCCACCATCTTCAAATCCTATTTTTTCTTTGTTTAAGCTTTACTAATGAAAAATATTTATCGTTATAATGGGTTAATCTAATACATTGTTCCTGGCACTCCTGCTTGAAAGAAAACTATAAATAATATTATTCTACAAGGTTAATTTTTTTTTAATTTTTAAGTATTTAGTATTTCTTGTAATATTGTAAATATTTTAAATTTGCTCGAAAAATATCCAATATTGGTCTCATGTAGTATAATTGAGATATTTCCATCGGTACTAAAATTATTAACTTTGGTCACGTTATTTGTAAAATACATTTGTAATAAATAGCCGTTACCAATCCATGACGTTAATAAACGCAACAAAGGGCTGATATCAATTAGCCGTCGTGCGCGTCGTGCGAGGTGGTTAAAAGTCATAGTGTTAATCAATATCCAACCGCTGTACACACACGGTCTCACATCTGAGGACTCCACATTACACACAAGGGCTTATAGTGGAACCAATTAACCCGCACGCACAACAGAAACAATTTGATTGTTTTTGTTGCGCTAGAAAATAAATAATTTTTCGAGTCTTTGACGGAGAGTAATTCAAGGCGCAAAACGGTTCAGTTTCCTTGTCGTGTGGGGAGAGTAAATTGCCTCTTTTTCAAATACTTAGGATTACTCGTTTTTCTCGGTGGGATTACGCGTTGAGTAAATAAGATGTTCATTCCCGAGATCCCTAGCATTACTGTAGGATAAATGGATCGTGAATGCCGTGAATGCCCTGGAGAAACGTATGAAATCGGAGGACTACATGCTGATGCAGTCGCCTCCCTAATATGCTTCTCTCCCTGGTCTGCGAAGAGAAGAATGGCCCCCCGGGCCTTTGCGCCATGATTGGCTGCTCTGGGTCAATTAGGTTGGCGGTGCATGGCTACCGGCCCTCTGAGGCACAAGCACTCCCTCCTTTCTTTTCGATCTCTTGGCTCGCAGGCAAATTGGCCAATTCTGACTGTGGATAAAGCAGATCATAATTGTCTCATAATGCAGAAGCTGGAAGCCTGGAACCTGTGCGGAAAGACAAAAGGCATGGTTGTCTCAGATTTCCAGAAAATCAAATGATGTGAAGAGTCACACATCCATTTCCTCGTCCGAACAGATGATGGTGATGATGCTCAAGTAAAGCGACAGAAATTACAAAACAAGCATGGAAGTGACTGTAATGACACGCCAATGACGGCATGTCGCGCCTTTGAACTATTTGAATTGGAAAATGTTTTGAACTATTTGAGTCTTTGGATAATTATCGGAGGAAGCAATCTTATGAACACCTTTCCTTGTGTATGCGTGTGCGGAGGCCCATGTCCAGTAGTGCACATATCATATTTGTCTCTTATACTGGTCTCTCGGTGAAGATCTTCTCTGGATTAAGCTTTTACTTCACCGATCAGTTCGAGCCTCCTTAAAGGGGCTTCCTCGAAAAGGTGGATCTAGCTGCCGGTCGAACCGTCCGGATGAATGTTGACCAGGTGATGGACGCATCAAATGCCAGTGTGTTCTCCGTAGGATCCGCCTTCATTGTCTACAACGAAGATCCTCCACCTACGTGCGCCTTAGCAGATCTTGAGGAGGTTGTAACGAAGAGATGCGACGAGGTTGGGGCCGCACGCAGGGTTTAGTATTCTCTTACTGGAACACATCGCCGCATGCAGTTCTGCATCTGAGCTTGTAAGTTGTTCAAAGACCAGCGGTGTTTAGTATTTTGATCTGTTGGTGTTGTTCGACGCCTCATGTGAATCAGAGTTTCTCTAGGTGTCTTTGAAACGGCTACATACCCGACTGCAGGTTACACCGACGCATGCTATGACTACACTCATAGCCAGCCGATGATGGCAGAAAATCGGCAACGACGGTAATTAACGGAACGAAGATGGTCGCCCGGTGAACTCGCGGAAGTTGACGGTGAAGCACGCAGATCACACCGACAATCACATGTTTCAGTTTGTAAGAGCATAGGCTAATGAATCAGTTTGGATCTGTATCAGTATGTACATCAATATATTTGAATGGCTGGGTCATTTTCAAATTAACATCAACTAGAACATGTATGAGACTTAATCTACACTTTACCCTAACGCGCACAACGGGCATAATTCTGCTGGTTGTGCGCGTTTAAGTATGATGAAATTTGGAATGTGATTGATTCACTGCGCTGGTGCGAGGTTGAATTAAAATTATAGAATCTCACAAATATGCTCAAAGCGCAAAACGGTCAAATTTATTCCCGTGGGGCCGTTGAGCAAATTTGTCATCGACGCAACTATAGAGCTTAACGCGCACAACGGTCATAATTCTGCATGTTGTGCGCTTTGCGAAATTATGTTAGCCATAACAAATTTGCTGAACGCGCACACCGGGTCAAAGTGACCATCTGGCGATACTTGTTGTGCGCTTTGAGCAAATGTTTAAACCATTAAAAATTTGCTAACCGCGCACAACGGCCAAAATATAAATTTTGCCAGCTCACTTGCCACCGGTCATACATTCTTGGGAAATTCATATGTGTGGTATCAATCAGCAGTAGATTCAGGAGCAGTATTTTCTTATTCACGAGCACCCTTCTGTAGCTTGACGGGGTCTTCGATGTAGCCACACAGTTAATATGGTACTGCAGCAGTCACATCCTCATTGACCCATCTGCGTTGTGCGCATTGAGCAATTCCCGTTTGCCATGCGTTTTGCGCGAGAATCAATTATAATAGTTTCACTCTTCTGTATTATTTAGCCCGGGGTGCGTGTCGAATAAAATGTATTAAAAAATCTTAGTGGAGAGTAGTATTGTCGGGAGTAATTTTCCTATTAGCATCAATGTTGATCCAGGCGAAAAATCGTTGAGTTTCCTTGTTATGCGCGGAGAGTAATTAACCAATTTTGATCCAGATGCTAAAATAATTGGGATTACGCGATTTTCGCGTTGGTATTCCGCGGTTTGCGCGTTGAGTAAATAATTGTTGATTCCCGAGATCCATTGCATTACTGTACGCTTATACGCTTATCAAGGACTTATTATACGCTTCATGTTGATTGCTCCAATTCCCCTATAAAATTGGCGGACAAGGAGCACTCATCTTCTCACAAGTTCATCTACTTTCTTCCATCATCTTCTTCTTTATTTGCCCCCACAACCTTCCTATTGAAACAGTAAGTCCTTCAGCTGTTCGTGGAAGGCGAAATCCTCACATCTGGAAACCCTTTTTCGGGCATGCCTGATTATAAATGGACGAACAGCTAAATGAATGCTATCGTCCATATCAGATATCTATATCATGCCCGTTACTCTGTGGTGTCTCTTGCCGAAGATGAAAGAACTCACCCTCAGACGGATACCCTGCACAACAACGACGTTTTCAATCTTGTCATGCTTGCTGAATAGCTGCCCAAACCTGGAGGATCTAGTCATTGGAGTAAGTTCAAATTTTCTAATTATTTCCTCTGAATAATTCAAAACTACGTATGTATGTATGATGGCATTAAGCATTCTGTTTTGTTATTTTCCAGACCCGGAAGCTTCAGCGCTAGAATACTGGGATCAGCAGATGCCTTCGGATTGTGTAACGATCAGTTTTCATTGTACGCTGTGACGTGCACGTAGTCTTGTTCGTGCGCGTGTTTATTTTTGACGTTGTCTGTATCCGAACCCTATCGTGTGATATGTCGTTGTGTCCCTCTCTGAGAGTATTAGAATTTTGTGTTGATTTGCAACGTCTTTTCACGGGTCGTTCTTCCGCGAATCGACCTTGGTTGGGGAGACGTAGCGATTATCACTTTTGACAAGAGACGTTTTTATTTTTAATTTCGCTTCTCGTCATCAAAATTGTGATCCGTCTCTCCCATCCCCTTTCTCTCGTCGCCCCGGTCACCCCAGTATTTTTCTTACGATTTTTGGACACCGTTTGATCTATGTGCGCTTTTCGGCCCAACTTATTGTATTTTAAGCCCTAGGTTTCATGGTGTTATATCCCTTAATAATAATATTATTTTAATTACATCTGATTTGTGACCTGGCCCACTTCTAAACCCTTAGCACACAAACCCACGCAAGAAAGAGAGTGTGAAGTTTTTAACTTGGGCTTTTATCAATTTAATTCTTATTTTAACAATTCTTATAGCTTAAGCCCCAACCCAGCTGAGAAGCCCACACCCTAGCATTCACCCTACACCACGTGCACCTCTCCCTATTAATACTAAACCTAGGACCTAGGTTTTTGTAGCAACCCAAAAAGAAACCCCGCAGCCGGCCCTAGTTTCTCCCTCACTCACGCAAAAACCCCATTCCCCGCTTCTTCCTCCCTTCCTCCGGCCAAGCCCCGACGCCGACGAGCCCCTGACCAACCCCCGACCTTCCTCCCTCCGTTGCTCCTCCGTGCAGTCGCCGGAACCCGCCGGAAACCGCCCCGACCCGCTGTAAAACGCAGCAGCAGCAGCAGCAGGCCTCCGCCGCCGCTGCCGCCGCCGCCGCCCATCGCCGCCGTGGGATCCTGTTGGTCGCCGGAGCACCCCCCAAGCGCCGCAGCCACCCTCGAGCCCACCTGCACCCACAGCTTGAGAATACAGGTTAGCTGATGTTTTTTTATAGGTTGTTAGGGTTTATAATATGTAGGGATGTTGGTTTTAATGAAAGAGAGTACTGTTTTTGGTTACAGGTTAGGATCATTTTTGGGTTAGATGTTAGTATAACCCTACAGCATGTGTTACTACTAATGTAGATGTTAAATTATAATGTTATTAGTAATTATTTTAGTTAAGGTTATTATAATAATTAGAGTTGTTGTTGTTTTTAGTTGAACTGTGTTTCTCCTATCACTATGTCCGTATGCGTATTGGTTTGCTAATACCCATTTCATCATAGATTAGGATTGGTTGTTAGGGTTATAATCATTCAAATTATTTCCTTGCCTGTTGTTCAGTTTTATTGATATGTGTCAGCATATGTTAATTATATCATAATAGCAGCTATTAGTTATTATGTGGGGTTAGTGTTAGTTAGGTTGTTTTACACAGAACTGTGCTTCCTTAAATCATAGAAGAACTGCATGTAACTAGTTCATGAGCTAGGATCCAGAGAACTAGATGTGTTAATTTCTATCACTGCTAATTCCTATAGGTTTATAACTACATTAATAATTAATGTCAAGATATCACAGTAAGTATTTATGCATGTAATATTGGCTTAAAGTTGTTACAGTCACATGTTTTAATTGGCTGTAGATATATCCACCTCGGACCAGTAGGTTGACACCCTTATATGTCAGAATACACAAGCCTACCTTAGCCTAACTTAACTTAAATGGTTATTGATGAAGTCGGTTCATACACTTTGCTTAAGTTGGAAGCATGTTACCCACTGCTTTTACAAACATATACCGTTATAGTTATCCATGTAAGTGACTGTTAGCATATGACGTAAGTAATTCAACTAACCGTATGTTATGAGTGTTAGTTTAATAATATGAGGTGAATCCCCTAGGGTAGAAGACCTAAATAAAATAACTAATCAGCTAGCTATGATGGAGTGAACTAATTCAGAGTTCTTATTTTTTTTAATCAAACAGAGCACCAGTCGTCCCATAACGTATCGTTTGTCGAGACGAATCCACGTCATCCGACATCACCGAAATCAGGCAAGTGAAACTTGCCAACTTTTCTTTAGGCCATGTCTTTAGGCCAATTCCTCGTACTAGCGTGAAAGAGACTAGATCGTGAAATGATAGCGATCTAGGCGCAACTTTGTGATCTAGCTTGACAACGAAGCTAGATCCGACACATTGCCATATCATTTATGCATTGATATCTGTCATGTTTAAATTCCTTAACTGTACGCATTTGAATTGTTAACTGCCATGCATTGCATTGTACATGTCATCCTAGTTAAACTTGCATCGTAGCACACGCTACACTACTTGTACAATCCATGTTTCCATGTTACCGGCTAGGCACCCGTTATGCGGGCATAACCCTACGCCATCCGTGTTAAAAACACTTCCTGGCTCGTGATCCAGAAGCGAGCATTCCGTGTTCGGGGGTAATGCCCTGGCTCGACACACGTGGAGGGGTAGGGATAAACGGTCACTTGAGTGTAAGGGTTGGCCCGTACAGCCACTCTAGCCAAAGGACGGAATCTCTGTGCACGACGTGATTACATTTCCAGTACTTGTCTTTTACTTGTATAATTGCCATGCCATGTCATTTGTCATTTTATATCCATGTCATACTTTACTTTAGAACTGTTAGGTTGCTTTACTTTTATAGTTTTCTTGCACAAGTCTTTTTAGACTTGCTGACATGTGCCCCTTCTCTTTGGGTGACGCATGTTAGTTGCTGAGCCAGAGACAGTTGCGGAGGGTGACGAGTTCGTGGAGTTCGTGCCTGAGCCCGTTGGTGACGTAGAGTACGAAGATACAGGTGATCAATCTTAGAGATCATCCGTACTTTTTTGTTAGCTGTGGTTGTCGGTGAGTAGCACCGTTTTGTTAGTTTCCTTTGGCCATGCTGGGCCTTGTACTTTTGACTCTTTTGTTGCCGGTGGCATTTCTGGTTGTGGACTTTTGTTGGACTATGAGTTGGATGAATGCTTTATTATTCGCCTCTTTTGCTATTATTATTATTGTTGTTCTGAGTCACATTACAGGGACCTGCTACTTCGTTTTATTTGACGCTTAACGGACTTGCGGCTTTGCAGCTTCAAGTCCGTGCGGACCTTCTCACGCTTCGCCTCCATGTTTTTGGGAAGCGGGGCGTGACAGGTTGCATGACAAATACGCTGAGCACGGTAACTGTAAACGTGGTCAATGTACACCGCAAGGGCTCGCAGCCAATAAAGCATTCGAGCACCTCGGGATAGATGCTAACAGGAATTTCGCCTTTTTCCGAATTCCGACGCGATTGTTCTTCATTTTATTCTTCAATTTGGATGCGAGACAAGCGATCGAAAACAACAGGAAGGAGTGCTTGTGCCTCAGAGCCAGAGGGACAGTAGCCATCCACCGCCAACCTATGTGACCAAGGGCCGCCATCCAGGCTTAATCATATGTATCAGTTTGTAAGAGCATAGGCTAATGAATCAGTTTGGGTCTGTATCAGTATGTACATCAATATAGTTGAATTTGATAGAATATGTCTTTCAGATTGGTTGTGCGCGTTAAACCATTGTCTATAAAATACCTTAGATGCTCAAAGCGAACACATGTTAAAGCGCACAACGACTCAAAGGGTCTACACCTGTCGTTTCTTGTTGTTCGCTATGAGCAATTATTTAAACCATTAAAAATTTGCTCACCTCCCACCGGCCGGTCAAACATTCTTGAGAACTGCACATGTCTGGTATCAATCAGGTGTAGATTGACGTGCAGTCTTTTGTATATTCACGAGAACCCCTCCTGTAGCATGACGGGGTCTTCGATGGAGCCACACATTAACTCTACTTCGGTCGCATCCTCATAAACCAATACAAATCGCTGCCATGCTTTGTGCGTTGTGCGCCTTGAGCAATTCCATTTTACAATGCGTTTTGCGCGGTCAGCAATTCTGATTGTTAGTTTGTTATTCGATCCTGTATTATTTAGCACGGTGTGTGCGTCGAATAAAATGTTTTAGTATTGTTGGGAGTAATTTTCCAATTGGCATCATTGTTGATCAAGGCGAAAAACCGTTTAGTTTCATTTTGATTGGTCCAATTCCCCTATAAATTGGCGGACAAGTAGCCGTCATCTTCTCACAACTTCCTCTAATTTCTTATATCATCTTCTTCTTTTTGCCCACACAACCTCCGTCTGGAAACAATAAGGTCTTCTTTTGTTCGAGCATGATGCATGAGGTATAAATGGAGGAGATGGAGATGGATATGGGGTGTAAATATGAGATGGAGATGCAATCGGAGTTCTTTTCGGTGTCTTTGAACCGTCGTCATACTTGACAGCCGGGTACAAGGACGCCTGCAATGACGACACTCCTATAAGGGCTACGGTGGCAGATAGTTGGCAAACACGTCCATAAACTCAACGAAGATGGTCGCTTCGTTGCGTTAGTTAACGTCGTTGCCTACTTACGGCAACCGTAGGCAGGATAGGAGTGTCGTCATTGCAGGCGTCGTTGTAGGTTGAAGCACGCAGATCACGCCGACAATAGATCCGGTAAAAAGCACCTTCATTGCAAACATCTTACGAAGACAATCATATTATCAGTATGTAAAGAGCATGGGGTAATGAATATGTTTTGTTCTGTATCAGTATTTACATCCATATAGTTGAATGTCGGGGTCATTTTGAAAATGTCATCAATTGGAATATGTCTGAGATATAATCTAAAAATTTTCAATCAGTATACGAAGTCGATTGAATATATGTAGCCGATTTAATCTAAAATGTCTTCAGATTGATTATGTATCAGAGATAATCTAAAAGTTTGCATGTAAACAAGTTAATTTTATCATAGACGGAATTTAACAACTTGCTTGGAGGGACATTTTCGCGTTCTTTACATTACGGCGATAACGACGCCAGTGGTTGAATGCAGGACGTTGGATGGCGGGCCGTTCCACTTTACTGTAAACTGCATCAGGATGTGCGACGGGAGGTCGAGGAGTGGAAGGCAGGCCTTTGGATGGCGGTCGGGGGTTTCGTTCCAATTTACTATAACCTGCACCAGGATGTGCGACGGGTCGTCAAGGAGTGGAAGGCATGCCGTTGGATGGCGGGCTGGGGTTTCGTTCCACTTCAGGATGTGCGACGGGAGGTCGATGAGTGGAAGGCAGACCGTTGGATGGCGGAGGGACCCGTTGTCTGGGAATGGTGGTGCCCAGTGGGGTGATTGGCATGGCGATGCCTTCACCGGTGATTTGGACCGACACCCGCGGGCGGCGACGCCTCCACCGGTGGTGGAGGTTGTCACGGAGTAGGCGCTGGAGGGGAGGAGCGGTCCGCCCTAAGTCCCCTGGCGTTAGTTCTCCAAGGGAATTCGGGGAGTGGAAGGCTGGCCGCTCCATGTGTAAGACGAATAACTCGTCGGCGATCCGCCTGAGAAAGGAAGATTTCGTCGGGAAGGAGAGGTCCGGTATCGGGCCAGCGGGAGGTTTCGGCGACGCCGCCCCCGGAGGTGGAGGTCGTTACGGAGTAGGCGTTGGAGGGGAGGAGCGGTCCGCCCTAAGTCCACTGGTGTAAGTTCTACAAGGGAAGTCGGGGAGTGGAAGACGGGCCGCTCCATGTGTAAGAGTAATAACTCGTTGGCGATCCGCCTGTAAGACGAAGAATTCATCAGGAAGGAGAGGTCCGGTATCAAAGGAGGGCCTATCCAACGATCGGGCCAACGGGAGGTTTCTTTTGAGAGGGGAGGAGTGTCTAGAGGCAAATCGTCCCAAAACCCTGGGATTGTGAGGAGAGATCGAATACGGGGGCTTTTCTTTCTTTGCTTTGATCAATTATGTCTCAGCGTTGAGCAATTAAGTAAGCGGCTACAAAACCACTCATACCTCAGAATTACTCACCGCACATAACCACTCAATCTCAGAATAAGCTCACCGCACAAAACCCACTCAAAACTCACAATTGATCAGCGCACAAATCCACTCAAAACTCAAAATTGCTCATCGCACACAACCACTCAAACTCAGAAGTGCTCACCGCACACAACCTCTCAAAAATCAGAATTGCTCAGCGCACACAACCACTCAAACCTCAGAAGTGCTCACCGCACACAACCTCTCAAAAATCAGAATTGCTCAGCGCACAAAACCAATTAAACCTCAGAATTGCTCACCACACACAACCAATTTTGTCGCATTGAGGGTGAACTGACACAAAGTTCGCCACTGGGTCACAATTGCTCTTGCTTTTGAGGACATTTGTGTCATTTTCCGGGTCAAAGGTCTCCCTGAGAGCTTTCAAATCGCTCCTGCTACATCAATTCTCTCCCATCGCAATTAACGTCTCTTCATCTCTCTGACATCAATCCGCTGTAGATGAGCAGTCATTTGTATATTCACGAGAACCCCACTGTAGCATGACGGGGTCTTTGATGTAGCCACACATTAACTCTACTTCTTCTCATCAATACAATTCGCTGTCATGTGTTCTGCGTTTTGCGCATTGAGCAATTCTCGTTTTCTAAACGTTCTGCGGGGTGAGCAATTATGATAGTTACTCGCCTCTGTATTATTTAGCCCGGTGTGTACGGCGAATATAATGTATTAAAAAATCTTTGTGGAGAGTAGTATTGTTGAGTGTAATTTTCCTATTATGTCATCAAGGCGAAAAACCGTAGGGTTTCATGGTTTTGCGCGGAGAGTAATTAACCTATTTTTTTCCACATTCTAAAATAATTTAGGGAGCCCCTTTGGAGATGCTCGATTCCCGAGATCCATTGCATTACTGTAGGATCACAGACTTTTTATACGCTTCATTATGATTGGTCCAATTTCCCCTATAAATGGCGGACAACGAGCACTCATCTTCTCTAAACTTCGTCTACTTTCTTCTATCATCTTCTTTATTTGCCCACACAACCTCCGTATGGAAACAATAAGTCCTTCAGCTGTTCGTGCATGCTTGATATAGATATGGACGATAGCATTCATCCAGTACTCTTTCCACGTAAAGGTAAATGGTTCATGTTGGAAACTTATGCAACGAAGGGCTATCCTCCATTTATAATCAAGCATCCCCGACAATGCTGGGGGGTGTTGCAACTGCGTTGAGAAAATTTTTCCCAAACAACACTATGAAAAATGTGTTCGATGATCATACCATATTCTTTTGGGGTGATATTGGCTATGCTGTCTCACATGTTTCAGGAAAGCTGCTGGGTGTTGTACCATGATAGATTGTTATTCCCTCCTATTATGAATTGTGGCTATGTATTTGTTTTGCGTGTCTTGCTATACACTCCATATCCATCTCCATCTCTACACTCCATCTCCTCCATCAAACCCTTCATCGTTTCACTATACATCATCTTTGACGCACAGACACTCCATCCTATCCTTTCCGATCTCTTACACTCCCAAACACAACTTCTTATGCAACCCTGTGTTGTTTTACATCGTCTCCGGTAACGGAGGTCCAATCGGTGTCTTTTGTCCTGACTTCATGTTACAACGACGACAGCAATGACGGTAATAAGCGAAACGGTCTGCCGACTTTTTAATTCACGGCGTCTTCTACAAAGGACAAAGTTCCACGTCATTGCAAACATCTGGTATGACAATCATCTTGAGCAGATCAGGGCAGAAATTCGGCAACTGCAACGTAGATGTGGAGCGCATTGCCCGTGTCGTACATCGCCACAGGGGAATCGGGGTTCCAGGCGTTGTGTTTGACACGGCTACATACTTGACTGCAGGTTACAAGGACGTTAATAAACGCAACGAAGATGTGCGCCCGATGAACTCGCGGAAGTTGAAGGGGGAAACACGCAGATCACGCGCCACTTCATTGCAAACATCTGCGAAGACACTCAAATGTATCAGTTTGTAAGAGTAAAGGGATATGTATCTGTTTGGATCTGTATCTGTACGTACTTCAGTATGTTAGAATGAGTTGGCCATTTTGGAAAGGTCACCGTTTGAATATGTATCAGCGTTAATCTAAAGGTTTGCATGCAGTTTCTGAATCAGATTGACTAGGTATCAGCTTTTATATAAAATGTCTTCAGAATGAATAAGTATTGGCCTTAATCACAATTAGGTAAAGTTTCTAAGCGAAGTTTGACTGTTGGCATATGGCGGAATCACAATTTTAGTATGATGAAAAATGAAAATAGGAGTGGGAATGATTAACCGTGGGAACAAAAATTACAGCATCCAACACATATGCTCAAAGCGCACAACCGGCAAAATTAGTCCGTGCGGGGCGCGTTGAGCAAATGGGCTATCGTCGAAACTTTGCTCAACGCGCACACCGGGCATAAGGCTACTAGGTGTGTGCGCGTTTAACATTTGTCGAAACGTTGGCATATGGCGGAATCACAATTTTAGTATGATGAAAATAGGAGTGGGAAT
This sequence comes from Scilla litardierei, assembly GCA_030789695.1. Classification (NCBI taxonomy): domain Eukaryota; kingdom Viridiplantae; phylum Streptophyta; class Magnoliopsida; order Asparagales; family Asparagaceae; genus Scilla; species Scilla litardierei. The sequence goes on from JAULAV010002247.1 coordinate 12,590, forward strand.
GATTAACCGTGGGAACAAAAATTACAGCATCCAACAAATATGCTCAAAGCGCACAACCGGCAAAATTAGTCCGTGCGGGGCGCGTTGAGCAAATGGGCTATCGTCGAAACTTTGCTCAACGCGCACACCGGGCATAAGGCTACTAGGTGTGTGCGCGTTTAACATTTGTTGATAAACTACCTTTTATATGCTCAAAAAGCGAACCACCGGGTTTCCTTTTTGCCCGTTGTGCGCGTTGTTTTGCCCGTTGTGCGCGTAATTTTTGCCCGTTGTGCGCGTTGTTTTCCCTTTGTGCTTGTAATTTTGCCCGAGCCTAATGGCAATATTTTGCCCGTTGTGCGCGTTGGGCTATTTTTTAAGAGGCTACAGTTTATCCCAAAGCGCAAATTATAGAGCAGAACATCCGGCTGGTAGCAATCCGCTGTATATTAACGATCCCTGCTCTGTATGTTCACCAACACTGATCTGCAGACTCGAGGGGTCTCTTAGAATATTAGTAAGACCAAAGGTTATAATATATCGCCGTTGTGCGCTGTGAGCATTTCTGTTAACCATTAAAAATTTGCACGGTGCGAGCAGCAATAAATGTGGATATATCAGCAAATTTTATTGAGTGGACGAGGAGGAGTTTTTTTTCGCACTAACAAAATTGCTCACCGCACACAACCGGCCAAAATTATTTGTTCTGATCGGGGTGAATGGTGAGCAATTGTAGTAACCACTAACAAATTGGCTAATAAAGGCGCTCAACGGGCAAAACTTATCAATGGGAGTTTGTGGTAAGCAATTTTGTCAGACAATAACATATATGATACAATAACCCTACTCTCACTTGGAGTATTGGACACTCTAACACTGACACATTCTCATCGCATAACAATTTGGAACAAAGGTTGATGTTATTAAAAATACCCAGAGCGCAAAACCGGCACTAATATTGCCAGTTCTGCGCGTTGAGCAATTTGGTCGGTTAAGACTTAATTACTCAAAGCGCAAAATGGGCAATATTACTGCAGTGTTGCGCTCGGTGTAATTGGTATGATACACAACATCAATCCATACCGATGATGACATTTGCACATTTCGGAAGCCATGATAAAATTTCATCCGCCAAAGTGGTCCATTTTTATACCAAAAAAAACTTATTACATTGATAAGCGTTTTATTAATTATCTTACAGATACTAAAAACCATCAGCGGTAGCAATCTTCGTATCTTTTACCCTATCAACGAATGACTGCATCCTCTGCTCGTAACCAGCCGGCCATCCATCGGCCACAGGGTCATGCGATCTTGTCCACACAACTGAAGTCGGAGGGACGTCACCTGCTGGTTGAAGTTGAAGGATAAAAAAGTGATTTCCGTTCACATAACCCAACGTTATGTGGCGTCTGGAGGCTCGGTTTACTGGAGGACTTCTCAATGGAAAAAATGTCACACACATAAGATTTGAAATCAAATGTACTACACAGTTGTAGCATGAGGCAATGACATGTCCCATGTCTGGCATCTGCATCCAATTTTCCAGTCCTGGACCTTTATCAGTAATGAAATAGTCCACTGCCTTCAAATTATTATTATATGAAACCTCACTCAGAACACGCCTGTACAAGCCGCTGTATGTCCGCATCTCACGGAGCAAATCAGCTCTGACAGTCCCCCAATCGGAATCTTTCAAGCCCAACTGAACTGCCACAGCCCTGTACCCACAGTTGCCATCTGCATCCACGTCTACGCCGCCCGCCATGAGGGGTTGTAGCGTGCGATGAAAATTCAAATAATATGGTATGAGGAAGTTGGCAGGCAAATCATCAACATAATCATCAGGGGGAAACGAAGGCTTCGGCTTCTTTATTTGAAGTTTCGGACGCCTACTACTTTCCTTCGAGGGCCGCCTCTTCAATTTAGGCTTCTCCTTCGCCGCCGCCGTATGCTCCGCAATTGAATGCAACCGTGGAGCCTTAACAGGCTTCCTCCTAACTGTAGGCTTCTCCGTCACATCCGAAAAATGATCAGAAATCTCATCAACCAGGGGAGAAAGTTGTTTAAGCATGACATCCATCTCTTCGTGCTCATCAAAATACGAGGCCACAGCCGTCTCCTCCTCCCTCCCAGCAGTCTGAGCATCCACATTATGATCCCCCGTCTCCACCGTCACCCCCAACTCCAACGTAAGCTCAGCTTGCATCAACCCAGCATCCTCTATCTTCTCATCCTCCACATCCTCCACATTCGCCTCATCCTCCTGCGGCTCCTCATTCCCCCCCGCTGCATTCTCCCCCTCATCCATCTCAGCAGTCTGTTCAGCCACATTACGTTCCACCGTCCCCGCCGTATCCACCAACTTCCCAGTATGCTCCTCAGCAATCAAATCAGTAGCCACTTCCTTATCATCATCCTCCTCGTTCGCCTTCTCCTCATACACCTTCGGCTCCACAGTCTCAGCCGCTGCATTATCCTCCACCAGTACCTCCTCAGCATTCTGCACCTCCACGTTAAGGGCAACCGTCTCCTCCGTCTCCACCATCTCCCCAATAACATAATCATCTACAGTCAACTCAGCAGCCTGCTCCATCGCATTACGATCCACCACATCATCCTGCCAATAAGCAGCCAATGCAGTCGCCTCCTCAGCCTCGTCCACCTTCTCCTCATCTCCCTTCTGCTCCTCCTCAACATTATCCACAAGCACCACAAGCTCATCACCCACAATTCTACACGGTGATGCTAACTCCTTCAACTTGTTTACCATACCCACACTCTGCCCCCTTAGTAATCGGGAACGTGCATTATAAATTGATTTGATTGGTGTTTCATTGAAGGATTTAGTTTCCTTCAGGCCTTTCAAAATTGCTGACGGCGGCACCTTTCTATTTGCCAAGTCTCGCAATGCTTCCACCTCTTTTCCCTGCAACACCCCGTCGTCGGAATGGCCCGCGACATAATTAGCAGCTTGATGGTTGTGCCTGCCATCAACGACCGTTAAACTCCACTCACCGCCATCGCCCACCTCATTACCACGCAATTTGAACGGGCATCCACACTTGTTGGTTCTAACTGGCCGGTTGCTCTTTCGTACTGGTCGGTGTCCCCTGTAGTTCCCGCTTCTTGCACATGCATAGTAGGCAGCGGGAGTCCTATTGGACGATTTATTCATACTCGACGCACTGGTAACAATCACATGCCCCTGTTGTCGTCCGACGCTCTTTATCCACTGAAAGAGTTCGTCTCTACTTTTAAAACGTTGAAGCGTTATAAATTCGGCTGTATAATCCATATACACCTGTATCAAACAATTCATACAACTAATTGGACCGGGAACCAAACATTAGTTACATTATTGACGTAAAGAAAAATCAATATTACCTCCGAATTTTTTAGCATCTCCATCAATCTCAACTGTATCTGCAGGCAATAAAAAACCAAAAATTTCGCCTCCTCTTTCTACACATTGTAATTGTAACAAGGATATCAAATAAAATGTACTTAACATTGTATACTTACCAAATCGCGATTTCGACAAATTTAGGTCGAAAACCCCTCAATCGATTGCTCTCGCTTCACCGATTTGTTTGAACGCAGTAGTTGCCACTGTGATGTAAATGTCGAGCCCAGTAATAAAAATCAAATCTTTGGAATTTCCGTCTGTGCGCCTTGAGCAATCTACGAAAAACTGGCCGTTTGATATTCCGCCTTGAGCAATCTGTGGAAGGTTATGGCTGTGGGCGGTGAGCAGAATTTATCAAGGGATGAAAGAGGGTCCAAACGGGTCAAAACAGGTAAAAATTTTAACCCTGTGCGCGTTTCGAGTAAATTCGGTGGTTTAGTTGGCAAATTTTACACAGCGCGCACAACGGTTATATTTTAGCACGAATCGAACCGTTTTGCGCGCTGAGTAATATTACATGGATTGTCAGGCATGACATTAGTAACGGTAATCGTTATTAATCGGGACGCTGAGAACGATTTTGACCGCGGTGCGCGCTTAGGAGATCTAAATTTTGTTTTTAATATTTAGTCTATTGGAATCCTCATATTCTTATGCCGATGTTAACAAAATTATTGATACGTATAAAATAATATAATACCAACGTGGTAACTATCATTAGTTGTATTAATGAACACCCTTAAGAACATCTGGATAGATTGCGTGTGTTATTAAGCATTCAAAATCCAGTATATATCAGTTTGTACCCGTTCACCAAAAAGTTAGTAAGAGGCAAACTTGATTAGTAGGTCTATCGTTGGGCATAACTTATAGATACCATACACCAAAGCACGGCATACAGATGATAACATTTGCACATTTAGGCAGACATGATAAAATTTCATGCTACCAATCTGTCAATATGAAATAAACAATCCACAGTAAAATGATACAACGTTTTATCCTACAATATTTCAATAACGTCAACGGTTGCAATATCGTGCCCAAATACTATTGACTGGAATTGATGCATCCTATCCTCATAAGCAGCCGGCCATCCGGCTGACACATCGGAACGGTATCTTAGCCACATACTTGAAGTCGGAGGGACAGGACCATATGGGGCAAGTTTAACAATAACGAAGTGATTATTGTTCACATGACCCAACGTTATGTGGCGTCTGGATGATAGGGGTACTGGAGGAGTTCTTAAAGGAAAATATGTCACACACTGATGAGGTGCAAGAATATGTACTACACATTCGTAGCATGAGGCAATGACATGTGCCATTTCTGGCATCTGCATCCACCATTTAGCTTTTGGCCGGTCTAACAAATGGCCCAGTGCCACTACATTCTTTTTAAATTCCACGGCACCCATAAGTTGCCGGTACAAGCCGTCGTGGTTCTGCATCTCTTCTCGCAAGTCATATTTCACCTGCCTCCATTCGTCCTCACCCAGTCCCAACTGAGCTGCCACAGCCCTATACCCACAGTTTCCGTATGCTTTCACATCTACGACATGCACTATAAGGGGTCGTAGACACTCAGGAAAAGCGTTCCAATATGGTATTATTATGTCGGCAGCCAAGTCCTCGTCACTATCATCATGTGAAATTGATTGTTTCGGCTTCTTTATTGTACGTTTCCACAACGGTCTACTTCTTCCCTTACCCGGCTTACACGTCAATGTAGACGTATCCGTTATCTCAGCATGCTGCTTAGCAATCTCCGCTACCAGGGTAGAAATTTGAAGACGTAGAACCTCATGCTCCTTCTCAAAGGCCTTAGCCACTGCATTCTCATCATCATCCTCCTCCTCCCCAGCAGTCTGCTCCGCCTCATTACGATCCACCTTATCATCCTCCCCACCCATCTTCCCAGTATGATCCTCCTCCTGCAACTCAGCAGACACTGCATTCTCCCAAAACGCCTCCCCCACCTTCTGATCCCCCCCTCATTATTCACAGCCTTCACATTCTCAGCACCCACAATTTTATCAGCTGATGCTAACTCCTTCAACTGTTTTACAATACCAACCTTCTTCCCCCGTTGTAACCGGTTTCGTGCATTATAAATTGCTTTGATTGAGGTAGCACTGAAGTTTTTATTTGCCTTCAGTACTTTCAAAATTTCAGCTGGCCGAACCTTGCTATTCGCCAAGTCACGCACTGTTTCCATCTCCATTCCCTGCAACGTCCCGTCATCGGAATGGCCATCGACATATTTAGCTGCTTCATGGTTGTGCCTGCCACAAACGTCTGTTACCTTCCACTCCTCAACGCCCACGCCCACCATATAACCACGCAATGAGAAAGGACATGAACACTTCTTGGTTTTAACAGGCTGGTTGGTCTTTTTTAGCTTTCGGTGTCCCCGATACTCACCGCTTCTTTCACACGCAAAGTACACAGCATGATGCCCTTTGGCCGTTTTACTTAATCTCCCCGAACGTGTAACAATCACATGCCCATGACTTAACCCGACGTTTTGTATCCACTGAAACAGCTCTTTTCTATCCTTGAACAGTTGATTGGTGGTAAAGTCGGTTGTAAAATCCATAGTATCCTGTATCAAACAATTCATAACCTGATCCTCAAAGATTTAATGCATTATTGCCGAGAAGATAAATCAATATTACCGTGGATTTTTGTACCGACTTCATCAACCTCAACCGTGGATGAATGCATGAAAAATCAAAATAAGAAAGGCAGATAAACTGTACTTAAAAGTATAGACGTACCAAAGAGTCGATGTTGATAAATTTAGGTCAAAAACCCCTAAATCGATTTCTCTCGATTCAGCTCTTTGTTTGATCTCACCAGTTGACTAAGTGATGTATCCTTCGAGCAATTAAATAAAAATCAAAGCTTTTGGATTTCGGTCTGGGCGACTGGAGCGATCTTTGAAAATACTTGCCGTTTGAAATTCCGCCGTGAGCAATCTGTGTAATTGTCTGTCAATTCGCTGCGAGCAGAAGGTATCACGGGACAATTTCGGGTCCTACCGGGTCATATCGGGTCTACAATAATTTACCCGTTGTGCTGGTTGAGTACACAAGTCTAGTTTGAAATATTACTAGCAAATAACCCGTCCACATGTGCACGTGGACTTGACCAAAACGGTTGTGTGCGATGAGCAATTTCGGTTTTTGAGTGGTTGTGTGCGCTGAGCAATTCCGAGTTTTGCGTGGTTGTGTGCGTTGTGCAATTCCGTGTTTTGAATCTTTTGATTGGCTGTGAGCGGTGAGCAATTCCCAGTTTTGCGTGGTTGTGTGCGCTGAGCAAGTCCGTGTTTTACGCGGTTGTGTGCAGTGGGCAAACTGCTAGACGGTTTACAGAGGAGAGCAATTTACATTTTTGCCCTCCCACTGTTCGCGATGAGTAATTTACACTATTAACCACTATTTCTACGCATCCGTATATACAAATGCAGCGTAACAGCTTCCATATGCGATCAGTTGTGTGACCTAAGGCGGGAAAAGCTAACGAGATAGGGTTTGATCAACAGAAATTATTCTAATTTGCTGAGGTATATAGACTATAAGAGTTCCTGCTTATATCAAACGAAGGTCCTTAAGGCAGTGCAAAAGATTTGTGTCATTGGGTTGGGGTGCCCTAAAATACTCGACTGCGGTCGCACTGCATCGTAAAGTTGGTAAGCCATTAATTGATGCTAATTAATTTGGTATTTTTTAATAATTTCAGAAATTTATTGCTGCAATGTACATTTGGAACATGATTGCGTAGAAATTACGAAGATTGAGATGGGCTCGGTACAAATTGAGGGGATCTGGGATGAAGCGGACAAAGGAGCAAAGGTTTGAAATTATTTTGCTTTGTTAACTGACTAATTTACTAGAAAATAAAGCTTAACATTTAGTGACTATATGGTATCTGGGACTTAATTCAGCGTATTGTTGAAGGCTCAGAGGTTAATGAAGATTATACAAATCAGTTCACAACAAATAAAATTTTCCCCAGCATAGAAGAGCTTGGTAAATGGGTAAAAGGGGTCGGTGTGAAAACCGGGAATATGGTTGTTACAAAATCATCAAATATGAGTACAAAGGGCAATAGGGTCCCAACTTATTATTTTTGTTGTGAAAGAAGTGGGACATATCGGCCACACAGGCCGGATATATCGGCCAAAAAATCAACTCGAAGCAAGAAGTGTTCATGTCCCTTCTACTTGAGGGCTAATGGTGTGGCAACAGATAAGTGGATTTTGACAGTTGTACGTGGCAATCACAACCATAAACCCGCAATGTACATCGAGCGACATCCAGATGAGAGGAGGTTCAGAGGTGGGGAGATGGCCACGGTGAGAGACTTGTCACATAGACTGCTTAGGCCAAGGGAAATCTTGAAATACCTGAAGGAAAAGGATAATGTAACATCTACCACAATCAACACTATTTATAAAGCCAGACAGAGGATGAAGGCAGGGGAAATGGCCTGGAGAGAAGAAATGCAGCTATTCCTTAATCTACTGACACAGCGTAATTACATTGTGTATCATGAAGTGGACGAAGTGACAACTGCAGTGAGGACTATATTTTGGGCACATCCGCAGTCGGTTGAGTTATTACGAAAATTTCCAGAGATTCTGGTTATGGACTGCGCGTTGAAGACCAACCGCAACAGGCCACCATTGATGGAGATGTATGGGGTGACGTCCACAGATATTCAGTTCGCAGCGGCATTTTGTTACACGGAGGCCGTACGTGAGGAGAACTACTTGTGGGCCTTGGGGAAGTTGAGCTCTTTGCTGCAGGGATACAGGATGCCATGTGTAATTTTGTCAGCACTGGAGCCAGCACTTATGAATGCCATTGGCCATGAATTTCCCCTTGCAGTGCACCAAATATGTAGAATGCACATATCCAAAAATATTGCCAAAAATTGCCAGCCCTCTTTTGAAGATCAAGAAAAATGGTTAGGTTTCATCTCTAGCTGGAATTTATTGGTGGGGGCACGCAAGGAGGAGGAGTATGTTGCTAAACTAAAGGCATTGGAGACCGAGTACAAAGATTACACAAGGGTCGTGAGCTATGTGAAGACATCTTGGTTGGACAAGTACAAGGAGAAGTTTATTTCTGTATGGACAGATGGCAATCTCCACTTTGGAAATGTCAGTACCAACAGAGGGCAGACCAAAAGAGCACAGACTGAACATTCTAAGCTTAAAAGGGCATTGGGTTCATCGGCCTTCAGTTTATCCGCTTCTTGGCCAACCATACATGAATCATTAGAGGGGCAGCATATCGAGATCAAGGCATCATTCGAGAAATCTAAGATCATGTTGCAACATAATGTGCATGGGTTCTTGTTCAAGGAGCTGATAGGATTTACAGCCGCTGCGGCATTGAAGATAATGTCTGTGGAAGCTGATAAATCTGACCCTATGGGAACGGACCAATGCACAGGTGATTGTCTAGCTAGAATGATTTATGGTGTACCATGTGCCAATGAGATTGGCAAATACACAAGGGAAAATCGCCCCATTCCCTTAGATGCCGTAAATTCTCATTGGAAGCAGCTAGACATGGAGGCTAAGCCGGAATTGATGTCTGAAGAAGATGGGCTTATACATGCTGAATTAGAGCGCATACACATGCTCTATGATCAACTTGATGGGCCGATAAAGCAGGAGTTGTTAATTAAGTTGAAGGAGCTAGCTACCCCGGCGACAAATCTGATTACAGAGCCGCAAGTTAATGTCGTGTTCAATGGAAGAAGAAAAAGGGATATTAATTTGACAAATGAAGAAACAGCCACCCCCATTCATCCTGCTCATTTTGATCATGACTTCGGCGATGCGGCTAGTTGCTCTGCTCAAATTCCACCTGAAGTCTCATCTAAACAAGAAAGCGTCGGCCGTGTCCAGCCGAGACGGTCCCAAAGGATAAAAAATACGTCTGCCCCACCCATTCCTCCTCAACTTGCTAGAAAGAAACCAACTGGCAAAGCCGCGTCATCTGGCAGTATGACTAGGGTTTCTGCTACAGCTTCATTTGCAGCAGCAAATTATGAAGCAAAGGACGCTAGAGCCGTTCAAAGAGGCATACCTTATCTTGATCAATTCCCCGCTGCAATCGCCAAATATATATCGAACGTCACAGATGTGACGGCAGATGGGAACTGTGGTTACAGGGCTATATCTTCACATCTAGGGATGGGAGAGGACCAGTGGAAGGTGGTCAGAAGAGAATTGCTTCAAGAGCTGCGTGACCACTATGATGTGTACTCAAAGGTGATGGGTGAGGAAAGTGCACAAGAACAGGTAGTGTCAATTAACTATATGGGTGACCACCCCCCGATGCAATATTGGATGACCTTCCCTGAAGTTGGACATATTATCTCAAGTCGTTATAACTGTGTAATACATCTGCTGTCAATGCAACAATGTCTTTCATTTTTTCCGTTAAGATCAGGACCACACCAAGGTACGAAACGTGGTCCCTTCACCATAGGTTTTGTAAATAATAATCACTTTGTAAATATTCAACTTAAAGATAGAAGCCCGGTCCCACCGGTAATAAGGCAATGGAAGGCTAACCGCCTGCCTGAGGCCGAAGGATGGCTGGAAGACCTTGAAGAGAGGATGCGACAATTCGAGACATTATTCTGTAAAGATGTAGGCAAATTTCCCACTGTAATTACCGTATCATCAGAGCATTGAATTTATAATTTTGTGCAAATGTAGTGACTGAGTTTATAATGAAAGAATATACTGAATTTTTTGGGATTTTTGTACAAAATCTATGGGATTTCTGCACAACGGGAACTCAACGCGCCATCATGTCTTTACTTGTTGTGCGCTTTGATCATTTATGTTATGGGATACAGTAGCTAAATTCGCACGCCTGGCATAATTTTGCCCGTTGTGAGCTTTGAGCAATTTATGTTACAGCATTAAAAATTTGCTCACCGCGCACAACGGACATAAAGGAGAATGCTAAGAGTTGGACTCATAATTGTCTGCTTTGGTATGTTATTGATGTTGAAGACCGTATACAGCAGTAAATGTGTTATTTATGTTGCATGAAGTGATTTCCACCTCTGCGTATTCTTGAATCTTTCTCTCCTTGACGATGGTCTACTTGAATCTATGGCATAAGTCCAATATCCCAAGTTCGTTTAAAGGAAACCTCTATACGTAACAATCTCGATGCATGTAGAGGCTATGTGAATGCTGGAGAAAAAGACTCCAATGAAACACACTGACAAATCAGATTCATCCATACACATCAGGTAAAAGGTGGGACCGGTGTGAGCAATGAGAAAAAAATTGTATATCTGGTTCACTGTGATGCTAAGCTCAATTCCAACGCAGTTCACGTGCACTAAGTATATTCCCGGGAAACTTCGATATTTCACACCATCCTTGACCATTTCTGTGATGGCTATATGCTAATAGTTTTAATATCCACAAGAAATTAAGCAATCGGTGTACGAAGATCGCTAATGGTTGGCAAACAGATAATTAAACTAACAAGCGGTAAAAGACTGGCCCAGACGGTGTTCATTGCCAATTGAATGTTCGGGGTTCATTACTAACGCGTAAACCATCACATGTTCACCTCTCAAAAGATGGCCACGATTCACACAGACGCCTCGCTGGAGGGGGCGTTGGTAGCCAAACCGTCCTACGTTTGGGCCGATCCTCCACCGGACTCCCGACCAGATCGCTGACGCTTCCTCGCCTCAGCCTCATGCCTCACGTCTGCAATCGAGTTTGGAGGAAGCGAGTTTCTCTCCAACTCGGCTATACGAGCCAGGAGACTGCTCTTCACTGCAGATACCATCGCTCTTCGGAGCTCTTCCGAACCGCTGACATAGAGGCCGCCCGATCTTTATCTTTCGCAACCTCCCACTCCGCCTGAGATCTGCGGTCTCTCTCTTTCATCAGCTGCTCCTTCAAATCCTTAAGTTGAGATTCGAAGGAAACCGCCTTTTTCCGCTCGGCAATCAACAATTGCACCACTCGGCGACGCAGTTCCGCCCCGACCAATGATGTCTGCAGGGAATCATGGATAAGTAAGACTGTTAGGGCAACAGCACAACGAGACGACATTAACTGCCATAAACGACTGAGTTAGCGAGCCTTTCAATGTCAATTTGACCCAGGACACTTTGGTCAATGGGAAGGATGGAGTTCTCCACCAGTCGACTGGCCACCCCCCTATCCACCAATGCAGACTCGCCATCCCAGACGGGGAAGAAGGGTCGGTGACGGTTCCCCCTAGTACCTTCCGATGGAACGTCAGTGGGCGGATTCAACAGCAATGCCCCCTCGTACGCCGGGGGGACATAGCCTGCCGGAACGAGACCTCCCCATGGCCACGTATCCCTTAGGGGAGTCTCAGGCAACTGCGGCCGCACATCCCCCCTGTCATGAAGGGAACGGTTATCAGCTACGTCACCGTCTCTTCTTCCCACTGAAGACTGGCCTTGCAAAGTTTCTTCGTCCCACTGACACGATTTCTCAGCCATATCTGCAGTGAAGGCACACATCATGGCGAATGGTGATATATCCCCAAATTTGGTGGGATAAATATCCTCCACTTGACCGGACGCATGGAGGGGTTTTCTGGGGTCTTCGGGGCGTTTTTTTGCGGTCTGCTACATTAATACTCCGAGTTTGGCGGCAACTCAAATTTTTTACCGGGTCCTCCATTATGGGTGGCCATCTTGCTTCTTGACTCTCTCGCTCTTCCGTTTGTTATTACAAGTATAAACAAACGGCGGAATAATTTCTGAGCTCGCAAAACGCGGCAAAATTTGAACCGATGTTCGCGGTGAGCAAACATAATTTAGTCACGCGCAGTATATGCGTAAATGAGGGATAGTTGTGCGCGGTCGAATATTTGGATTTATTATACGAATTTCCTCATCGCGCACATATGGCATTACTGTATACAGTTGTGTGAGGAGATATATTAAACGACTAAAATGTTTTACTTGTCAGACTGGATACA
>JAULAV010002249.1:0-25007 GCA_030789695.1 Scilla litardierei
TTTCTAGGGTTTCCTATCGAATTGGGATCCAATCTCTTGCAAATCCCAATTGATATGAATACCTAGCCATCCGTAGTAAATTGATCACAATCTAATCCCTAATAACAATTCTAGCACAATTTCTACCAATTCATCACAAATATAAAGTTGGGCTTGTAGGGTTCATCCCCACGCCCCAAGACGTGGAGACTACTCACAATTCATAGCGAGATCACAAAAATAATCAATGAAATAAGCAATGAAATTCATCACAATATTGAGATAATCAATAAAAATAGAATTTTTAAGGAAAAGAGATGCAAACCAATGGAGTTCTTCAATTAATCCAACAAAATTCCAATCTTTGTCTCCTCTCCAATCACAAGAATAAAGCTAAAAACTAATCTAAAAAGCTGCAAAAAATCTGAGAGAGAGGCTCTCTAAACTAGGGTAAAAACAGGGCTTAAATAGCCCTCAAAATCGTCCAAAAACTGTGACCAAAATACCCCTGCACAGCCTGTTTTCCGCAGATTTCGCTACAGGCAGCGCATCGCACTCGGCCGAGTGATAAAAGTCGCTCGGCCGAGTGAAAACCCTGTAATTTTCCAGTAAGTCAGGGCCTTCAGGGGTCTTCACTTCGGGGGCGGCTCGGCCGAGTGAGTTGTTGTCACTCGGCCGATGGCTTCAAGGCACTCGGGCGGACGGGATAATCCACTCGGCCGAGTGGGTCTTCTGAAGTTCAGGCGGCCAAAAACAGTAACTTGGATGTTTTGGAAGGGCCTCGTCTGGGCGCCACTCGGGCGGACGGGATATTGTCACTCGGCCGATGTGGTCTTCGGTGCTCGGCCGAGTGCACACATAAATCGTGTCTGATCTGGTCGGCCGAGCAGTGTCACGCTGGTCGGCCGAGCGGCTCCTCCACTCGGCCGAGTGGGACACAAAAAATGCACATTCTGCTTGTTTTGACCTCCTCGTCGCTCATGCGACGTCCATTCTTCTTCCGCTCCTCCCCAACAGCAAAATATCCCTCGGGGAGGTTGTCGGTGGCCGTCTAGAGTGAGCGCATCTCGAGATCACTCCAAATCGCGCCAAATCACCTGAAATGCGACAAAAACAACAAATCGTGAAAAGCATCGCAATATCGTCGATATATCGTGAAAAACATGATTTGGGCGATCTAAATGGCATGCAAACATGCGAGAAAAAGGTGTAAAATAAGGAGTGATCAAGGTGCCCTAGGCGTTGGCGGCGGGATTTTTGATGGCGGCGGATCTGATCTTGTAGAGGGTTCTGGGTTTGATCTTGGTGGCGGTGGCGCTTCTGGGGGAGATAAAGGAGGCGGCGTTCTTCTAGGTTGCGGAAAGCCTATTCATGGCGGCGATGCTGGGAGTTTTAACCTAGACGGGAAGGGCCATGGCGGCGCTCTTGGTACTCGTGATGAGGATGGCTGGCAACGTGTAACAAGGGGGAAGAAGAAGATTGCCCTCGATCGAAATAATTTTAATAGACATCGGTCCTTTTCCGTTAAATCTCATCAACGGAATTGGGTTGGGCCATCGATTCGTGATGATGCGAAGCTGAAGAATGGGATTTCTACCTCGGTTGCTGCTAGGCGAGTGCTGAGTAATGGTGCTGCCGTTGCAATTCCGGATTCAATTGCACCTAAAGTCAGAGTACCTGTCAGGCATAATGCTTCTATTCATATCAATCCCTCAGTGGTCAAGAGGTCATGGGTGGATATTTGCGCCACTCGTCGAAAATATGCGGACCCCCTTGTGATGTCAGCAAATCTGATGGTGTCGTGAAGGTGAAGGTGTCTGCGGGGATGATTGATGTCGGGGCATCCCGCTGGCAGAATACTCTTGTGGGCTATGTTCTGGGTGATGTTCCGTTCTTTGGCCAAATTAAGGCCTGGACGGACAGGTTATGGAGAATTAAAGGGGGGCTCCGTATTTTCTCCCGTGAGAATGGTTATTTTTATTTCAGATTCGAAAATGCGGAGGACCGTGATAACATTTTGCACGGGGGTCCTTGGCTGTTTGATGGCAGACTAGTAGTCCTACAAAATTGGTCGTCGACCACCCAACATGGTCGTGATATTCTTACAGCGGTCCCAGTATGGGTACAATTTCATAACTTACCACTGTCAATGTGGACTCTAGATATCTTAAATATAATTGCTAGTGGGGTTGGTACACCAATTTGCCTGGACAAAGCTACGGCTTCGTTGGATAGAATCTCATATGCTCGCTGTCTTGTTGAGGTTGATTCTGAATCGCCTCTTCAAAGGAATGTTCAGGTAATTTTGGATGATCTGATGACTCTCACCATTGATGTTAAATATGAGGGAGAACCCCCTAGATGTGGCCGATGTGCGTGCTTCGGTCACCTGGATTCGCAATGCCCTATGTCGTCTCCTCCTAGCGAGCCCCCTTCAATCCACTGTCAGGCTGCCAAGAATATCACTATTGGGTTATCTGATAATAATGTTAGGCCGCAAGACTCAGCATGTAATACTATGGTAAATGACGGAATCATAAGGGATAGGATTTCCTCACACTCTGGGAAGATTAAGGAAGGGATTAACAATATGGTTAATGTTGTTGATGAACCGGCAACAATTAAAAAGCCTGGAGTTGTCCCTTCTAAAAATATATTGACTTCTGCTGTTCTCGAGCCTATTCCAGTGGGCCTTTCGGAAGGCAGGGCTCCTCTATTTGATGCTGGTGAATGCAGTAAGTCGGCCCCAAGTCCAGTAATCCCCCCCTGTGAGTAGTGATGTTCGGCCAACTTCACTTCCGTAAAATGGAATCTTCCCTGTTGGTATCATTGAAGAGGCCTACCAGCATAAAGCCGCCCTGTTCTGATCCAAACTAATGAAGACCCTGCGGATATTGAGCCTCCATTGGAACCAACTTTCCTGAATCCAGATTGGGTCGAAGAACACTCTATCCTGAAGGATTTGAGTAGCCATACTAAGAGTAAACCATTGAGATCATCTCCATCGGCAATTAGAAGAAGTTCTTGACTTGCGGGCCCTTCTTCTGCCCAGCTGTCCAACACTTTGTAATGTCAGTCCTCTTCTGGAACTGCCGAGGGCTTAATAATATATCGCGACGATCGGATCTAAAGCAAAAGTTGAGGAGTTTTAATCCATCGATTGTGTGCCTTCTTGAAACGAAAGTGGAATCTCTTAATTCTGTTAGAATCTCAAATTGCTTTGGTAATCAGTGGGATTTTATTGATAATAGATCTCATCATAAAGGCGGCTGTATTGTTATCTATTATAATTCGGCGGTTTGGAGCTCTTCATTGCTTGCGGCCTCTCCTCAGCATATCTCTTCCTTCTTTACTAACTCAGCCGGATTTCGTATGTGCCTTTCTGCTGTCTATGGGTTCAATCTATCTTACAACAGATCTCCTCTATGGTCTGATCTTGAAGCGGACTCTAGGTTTCTCTTTAATATTTCCTGGTTGTTGGGTGGTGACTTTAATTGCATTCGCTTTTCCTATGAGAAATTGGGAGGTCGCCCTGTGGATACTAGTTCTATGGACTCTTTCAATTCTTGCATAGAGGCTTGTCATATCATGGAGCTGAAAAGTACCGGACAATGTTTCAGCTGGAGTAATAGACGCATCGGTCCGTCTTGTATCTCTGCTAAATTGGATAGAGTTCTTTGTAACATGCCTTTCTTCGATACCCTGCCCCATGCCTTTGTGGATTACTCCTCTCCCGGCACGAGCGACCATGCAGCTATGATCGTCTATCTTTTATCGAAGGTATCTCACTTTTCTACTCCTTTTAAATTCTATAATTCCTGGACTTCGTTTCCCGATTTCCATGACTTGGTTTGCAATAATTGGGGGCATCAGAATTGTAATTCTGCCATGCAAAGATTGGTTAACAACCTAAAGTATATGAAGGGGATTTTAAAGATTGGTCTTCCAGCAATAAGTCCGAATTGAGTGTAATTGCTTGCAGGCGGAATTTGGAACTTGTGCAAAATGATAGCAGGCTCCCTTTTGATTCCTCACTCCAGGAACTTGAGAGGGCACTTTGTATAAAACTTGCACGGTCCTTAGACGTTGAAGAGGAGGATATGCGACAGAAAAGCAGACAAAATTGGCTTACTTTGGGTGATAGGAATTCCAAATTCTTTTATACGACAATGAAGGCAAGGCGTTCGCATAACAATCTTTCCCATCTTATTAATTCGAATGGCGCAAGATATTCCTCTTCTGATGCCCTGAGAAGGGAAGCTCCTCTTTTCTATAGAAGTCTCTACATGCAAAATGATTACTGGAACGTATTTCCGAATTTAATCCCCAAAAGAAAGCTTACTTTGGATGCTTCTATCTGGTTGGATAGGCCCGTTTCTAATTCTGAAATTAAGATTGCTCTCTTCCAAATTGGAAAAGATAAGGCTCCAGGACCAGATGGTTTCAATGCTCACTTTTTCCAGCATCAATGGGGGGTTGTTGGAAAGGAGGTACTTGCAGGCATCTCCTCTTTCTTTACTTCTGGTCGCATGCTTCCGCACATCAATCATACCTTCCTTACTTTAATCCCTAAGAAGTCTAATGCTGAGGGGCTTGGGGATTACAGACCTATTTCATGTTGTAACGTCATTTATAAAATCATCAGTAAGGTCTTGTGTAATAGATTAAAGCATGTCATCAGTGAATTGATTTCCCCTAATCAGGCTGCTTTTCTGAAAGGCAGATTGTTGGCTGATTGCACCCTTATTGCCCATGAGCAAATTCAGGATTTCAGTAACACAATGGGATCTAGATCGTGGTCAAGTTGGATTTGCAGAAAGCGTTTGATAGCGTTAACAGGCAATTCATAATTTTTCTCTTACACCAGATGGGTTTCAGAAATAAATTTATCATCTGGATTTCTGAATGCATCTTGACTCCTATGTTCTCGGTTTTAGTGGACGGATCGCCTGCTGATTATTTTCCTTCCAACAGAGGCTTGCGCCAAGGTGATCCACTTTTCCCATACCTTTTTGTACTTATTATTATTATTATGGAGGCTTTTCGCTCCTAATATCTAGGGCAGAATCTTGTGGTACTATTCAACCTCTCCATAAGGTTGGTGCGATCTCCCATTTGCTGTTTGCAGATGACCTACTTGTTTTCTGCCATGCGAACCCTCGGTCCTTTATTGGTCTTAAAGAGGTTTTGGATAAGTTTTATCGTCTCTCTGGCCTCCATATTAATTGGGACAAAAGATCAGCAATTTTCAGTAAAGGGGTGCGTAATTCCAGGGATCTTGCTTCTATGCTGGGTGTTAAAGAGGTATCTTCTTTTTCCATTTATTTGGGTTTGCCCCTTTCCTCTAAATACCCAAGGGCTTCTTTATTTGGTCGTCTGGTTGATAACTGTAATAAGAGGCTTGCTGGTTGGTCTTCCTCTTTGCTCTCTAGTGCTGGAAAAATTGAATTGGTCCGCACTGTGATTTACGGCATGGTTGCTTTCTGGATGCAAGCTTATTGTCTTCCTCCTTCTGTTATTCACACTATTAACTCCGCCTGCAGGCGTTTTATATGTGGAAAATCTAATATTTGGGCCTGGAAGGATTTTTGCACACCTAAGAAAGAGGGGGGGTGTGGGCCTTAGATTATTGGAAGACATGAATGTTGCCTCTGGGGTTCGACTAACTTGGAGAGCGCTTACTTCAGAAGGTGTCTGGGCAAAATTTATGAAGAGGAACTATGCGTCGGTCTCTTATGGATTCTTTAATACTAAGGCTACCCTGTCACAATCTGGTACTTGGAAGTTTCTTCTCAAGAATCGTAGTATTTCCCAAAAGCTTATCAAGCACACGGTAAATGATGGCTCAACAACCTCCTTTTGGTTTGACAATTGGCACCCAAAGGGTCCCCTCTACCTCCTTCACCCCCTCCAATTGGAACGGAAAAGATGCGTGTTTGTGACTTCTGGAATGGGACGGCTTGGGCAAATGATTCATGCATCCAGCCGTTAATGCCAATCCTCAGTTCAATTACTCTCGGCACGGGAAACGGCGAATGGAAGTGGACCCCGGCAACGAATTTCACTTTCTGCACGGCGTGGGAGGGCACCCGTGTGAGGCAGGCTAATTTTGCTTACACTAATATTGTGTGGCACCCGAGATTGATTCCAAAAATGTCCATATGCCTGCTGCGTGCGCTGAGAGGTAAGCTTCCCACTCGCGACCATCTAGCCAAGTGCGGAATTATTGCGGTCTGGTCTTGCGTACTTTGTGATGGTCTTGCGGCTGAGTCCATCTCACACCTATTCTTTGAGTGCAATTACTCTCGTTATCTTCTTACTAGATGTCTACTGAAGCTGGGTTATAAAGGTGTAATTCCTAACTCCCTTACGGGCACTTGTGATCTTATCCTATCCCTTTATACCAAATCGGATCCTGTTGGGGTTCTTGCTAAGACAGTGTTAGCCTCCTTGGTTTGGCACATTTGGAAGCAGCGTAACAAGAGGATCTTTGAAGATACTACAGTTGAGAAGACGGATCTATTCAAGGATATTGCGGTTGATGTCCTAATCTCTCTCCGCGACATGGATACAGATGAGGCATCGGACAAGGCCCCCTTTTACAACTGGGATTTTATTGACGCCGGATAAAGTGTTCACCTCTTTTATGCCTGTTATATATGTTTTGATACTATTGGAAACTTCTGTATTGCGCTTTTGGCGAAGGTTTATAATTGGAGGTAGTGGGTGACGGTGCTTGTGCCCTATCCCCTCTCCTCCACTTATCTGCTGGAACCATTTGCGATATTTATTGTATGTACTTTTTGTTAATAATAAGGATCATTTTACTTGCCATATATATATATATATATATATATATATATATATATATATATATATATATATATATATATATATATATATATATGGTCAAAAAGATGAGCTCTGGCGATCAGGCCTCTGGCGATAATGACTCCCATGGCGGCGGTCCGTTTGATGGAGGGGGGTCTACATCCTCTGATGGTGGGGGGAAAACACGGATGGAAAAGTAAATTCGGAGGGCAAAGCAAGGTCACGAGATCATGCAGAAATCACCAATAAAGATGGATGGCAGCAGGTCACGAGGAGGATCCGGCCCCTTGGGCGATTTGGAGACGTCAGGAAATCTCAAGGAGCAGGTAAGCAAATTCCGGATAGTAGGGTCAATGCTGTGAATCGATACCGAGGGTTTGGCGTTAACTCAATAAGGCAAACAGGCAGGCCTACTGTGGAACGCAAGGTGTTTGACAAAATTCCCGTGAAGGCCAATATTGCGATTAAAATTGATACCAATGTCCCAAGGCTATCTTGGTCTGATGTGTGTGCAAATAGGAGAACATATGAAGCTGATATGACAATGTCTTTTGTCCCTCCGATCCTAAAGGAGAATGGAAAGGAAATAGTACGCGTAACAAATTCACAACGAGCGAGGGGTGCTGAGCAGTGGGCTAATACATTGGTTGGCTATGTTGTTGGGGAAATACCGTTCTATGGTCAGATCAAATCTTGGGTAGAAAGGTTGTGGAAACTAAAAAAGGGCTACCAACTCTACAGCAGAGAAAATGGGTTCTTTTATTTTAAATTTGAAGAAGCAGAAGACTGTGAAAGGATCTTGCATGGGGGCCCTTGGTTGTTTGATGGCCGATTGGTAGTACTGCAGAAGTGGAGTTCTAATCTTAAGCACGAGCGTGACATACTATCATCTGTCCCTGTGTGGGTCCAGTTTCATGGGGTTCCTCTTGATATGTGGACTTTAGAGATACTTAATGCTATTGCTTCCGGGGTTGGGTCCCCTTTGTGTTTGGATAGACTGACAGCCAGGAAAGATAGGATCTCTTATGCCCGTTGTTTGGTGGACATTGAGGCTAAAAAGCCTCTGCCTCCAATAGTGGTAGTAGAGCTTGATGATGGCAACATAGTTGAAATTGGAGTCAAGGTGGAGGGGGAGCCACCACGGTGTACGAAATGTGTCTGTTTTGGGCACAGTGATACGCAATGCCCGGATTTAAAAGGTCTCCCTTCAATCCAAGTCCATGACAATGGGCTGAAACAGGACAAAACTGGAACTGTTTCAAGCTCAAGTGCTGCAGGGGAAGGGAGCTTCTCAAGTCTAAGTACTGCAGGGGATGATTGTTTCTCACAGGGATCAATAACTGAAACTAGAGGGGTTGGGAGTAAAATGCAGGAGGAAGCTCATGGAGGCAAGCCAAATGGAGAAAACACTACTGGTATGGGAAAACAAGATGATGGCCTATATTCGAATAGGCAAACTGGGGTCCTCCAACTGGGAATTACTGCAAATCCACTTTCAGAATCATTGGCAACTGAGAGGCAAGTTGATGAGGCTAGTATCACTAAAACCCATCACACCGAAGATGAAGCTTCACCAAGCATTCTTCTCGCAGAATCAGGCACACAAAAGGGGATGGCCCATACTGAAGCTATTACGAAAAGCACCATCGCTGCAGTTGAAGGTTTCAAGGCTGATATGGCAGATACTGGGCATCAGGTACTGTCACCTACTCCTAAAATTGGTGGAAGCAACATTGCGGCTAATACTGAAGATACGGCAATTGATGAGCTCCCTGAAGTCATTGCTGAGGATAATCAGGAATGGGAGGATGAGCTGGAAATGCATGAAACAGCTGCTGCTTCGAAGGATTCTAAGAAAAAAGAACTGCCTCCTTTTGGCAGCAGGAAAAGTGCCAGACTGGAAAGTCATCGCACACAACCCCCACAAATTTGATCCATGTCTGCCCTCATATGGAATGTTAGAGGTCTCAATAGCAACGTACGGAGGAGGAATGTCCGTGATAGGATCAGAGAGTTGAATCTGACTATGGTAACTCTTCTTGAAACAAAGCTAAAGAATAAACCTGGAAAGTTTAATCCTGTTTTCCCCAAAAATTGGGAATGCATTGATAACTTTGAGAAGCAAAAGGGGGGCCGCATCCTTCTGGGATTTGACCCATCCATATGGCATGTAAGTGTAATTATGCATTCCTTCCAGCGCATTACCTACAAATGCCTGAATACTGGAGGCTTCACACTCTTTTTTACAGCAATCTATGCATCAAACCAAAGCAAAGAAAGAGAACTGCTGTGGAATGAATTAGTTGCTGATTCCAACAGATTGAAGGGGGAAGCTTGGGTAGTAGGGGGGACTTCAATTGTGTCCGTTACTCAAAAGAAAAAGTTGGCGGCCGAAGAATACAGAGAGGTGTTACGGATGATATCAATAGTTGTATAAATAAATGTGCACTCCTGGATGTGAAAAGCGTTGGAAATCGTCTGAGTTGGTGCAATCTTCGGGTGGGGGTGGGTCGCATTGCTGCTCAGTTAGATCGGGTACTGGGAAGTACCGAGTGGTTTGATCTTCTGCCTGATGCTTTTGTGGAATATCTAGACCCTCTGACAAGTGATCATTCAGCTATGTTGATCAGACTCCACTCTCAGGTGCCCACCTCTCCCAAACCCTTTAAATTCGTCAATCACTGGTTGCAAATGGATGGTTGCAGGGATATAATTGATAATAACTGGGATCTATATGCATATGGGGGGCCTATGCAGCGGGCTACCTTTAAATTGAAAAGATTAAAGGGTGAGCTCAAAAAGTGGGCAGCTGGAAAATCCCCTAACACCATTACTACCCGGGTATTGTTAGAAGAAATAAGATCTCAGCCTGCCATCCATATTAATGCGGAACTTCAAATGAAAGAACGTGACCTTTAAAAAAGCTCTCTGAACAGCTAGAACAAGAGGAAGAAATGTTACGCCAACGAAGTAGACAGGATTGGATGCATCTTGGAGATCAGAACTCAAAATTCTTTTATACCGCTATGAAAGCTAGACAGGCTCGTAATAGTCTGTGTCACTTAGTTGATGCGGCTGGAAACAGAAATAGATCCTTTGATGAGCTCAAGGAGGAAGCCCCCCAGTTCTACAAATCTTTATATACCCAGGAGAGCTACTAGACAGTTTTTCCAAAACTGATCACTAAAAGGAATTTAACCCAACAAGCCACTGTCTGGTTGGACAGGAGGGTTTCTGACAATGAGGTTAAAGAAGCAGTGTTCCAAATGAACCCTAATAAATCTCCCGGTCCTGATGGCTACAATGCATGGTTCTATCAACAAAACTGGGGCACAATTGGTAGAGACATCACGGAGGCAGTCAAATCTTTTTTCCGGACAAGCATTATGCTGAGGCAGGTGAACCACACTTTCCTCACCTTGGTTCCCAAAAATACGAATGCTAGCGGGCTTGGGGATTACAGACCGATAGCCTGCTGTAATGTGATTTATAAAATCATTAGCAAAATATTGTCCAACAGAGTTAGAGCTGTGATCCATGAGCTGATATCGCCAAACCAAGCTGCCTTCCTGAAAGGTAGGCTGCTCTCTGATAGTGCCCTCTTCGCGCATGAGCAGATAAGGGATTTCAGTAACCCTATGGGAGCCCGTGCTTGCATCAAGCTGGATTTGAGGAAAGCTTTTGATAGTATTAACAGGGAATTTATCTATTATATACTCAAGCAGTTTGGGTTTGGCAGACAATTTATTCTATGGGTTAAAGAATGCATTTCTACACCAACCTTCTCTGTCATGATAAATGGCTCCCCGCATGGCTACTTTGATGGAAATAGAGGCATCCGACAAGGCGACCCGTTATCCCCGTACCTATTTGTTATGTTTATGGAGGCTTTCTCGCTTTTGGTAGTAAAAGCAATGGCAGCAAAGACTATACTTCCCATGAAGAGGACCGGTACCATATCTCACCTCCTGTTCGCAGATGATATGCTTGTTTTTTGCAGAGCTAATTCAAAATCCCTTGATGGTCTTAAGAATTTGTTGGAAGAATTTTCAAACTTCACGGGTCTCGGTGTTAACTGGGACAAAAGCATCGCCATATTCAGCAAAGGTACCAAAAATCCGACGCATTTGGCTAATCACATGGGTATAAAGTTAGCATCGTCTGTCACTACTTACTTAAGACTGCCACTATCTGCAAATTACCCCAAGACCTCAATGTACAGCAGATTAGTTGATAAGTGCAGGAAGCGACTGGCTGGTTGGACTTCGGCACTACTTTCCATTTCTGGCAGGATTGAGTTGGTGAGGACTGTTATCTATGGTATGGTCAGCTTTTGGATGCAAGCCTTCCGCATTCCTAATACTATCCTTCGTTCTATCAGCTCAGCTTGCAGGAAGTTTATTTTGGGGAAATCTAAAGTGTGGGCCTGGAGTGATATTGGCAAACCTAAAAGTGAAGGCGGGGTTGGGCTTAGGCTCTTGAAAGATCTCAACATTGCTTCGGGAGTTAGATTGACTTGGAGACTATTTACTAGTGATGGCCTGTGGGCTCAAAAAATGAGGAAGGATTATGGTGATTCTGAGATATTCTTTGCAGCTAAAAGCAAGCCTACTCAGTCGGGTACTTGGAAGTTTATGCTTCACTGCAGGAATATCGCCAACAAACTTATTCAGAGGAAAGTTCGTAATGGTGAGTCGACCCTTTTCTGGCATGACAATTGGCTGACGTGTGGGCCACTTAAAAATATTTATGATATACCGGCGAATGCTAGCTGTAATAAGGTTGCAGATTACTGGAAGGATTCGGCTTGGGTACTGGATCCAGATATTCAGGATATCCGGCCCTTGCTACAAAAAATTTCCCTACGGCCTGGTAGGGATAGATGGGACTGGCTACCTGGAAGTCAATTTCGGTTTTCTGATGCTTGGGAGGGAGCTAGAAGGCAGAATCCAAAATTCAAATTTCACAGTCTTGTGTGGCACAAGCAGCATGTTCCGAAATTTTCTTTAACTCTCCTCAGGGGGTTCCTTGACAAGCTACTTACCATGGACCATTTGTGCAAATGGCAGCCGCATGCCTCGCCTTGCTATGTTCTATGCAAGGAGGACAAGGTTGAATCTAGCCTGCATCTGTTTTTTGACTGTACTTATACAAAATATATTTTGCAGAGATGTTTGCTTAAGCTGGGAATATTGCAATCCATTCATCCCTCTTTGGAAGCTGTCGGTGACTACTTTGTTGGACGCTTCACGAAGTGCAACGCCATCAGTACTCTATCTAATACCACTTTGGGCGCCGTGGTGTGGCACATATGGAAGGAGCGGAACAGGCGAATTTTTGAGGGGATCGAGAAGACCAAGACTGCTTTGTTTGATGACATATCTGCAGATATTAGGGTGTGCATGCGCAGGTTGGAACCGGAGGATGAAGACGCAAGGGCTGTGTTTGCAAATTGGGAAGCTTATGATAACGGCTGACTCTATTTTAATGGCTCTGTAACTCTGTTTATTACATGGCTGGGCGGAACTGCATTGTTTCCGTGGCTTTGTTGGCGTGGAAGTTTGCTGGAACAGGACTGAATATTTGGGTGTGAGATTTTTTGCTTTTCGAGCTATTGTATATTTGGGTAGGAGGCGGACTGTATGGGTGTTAGGTCGACCGGTAGTGGGTGACGGCGCTTGTGCCCACTCCTCACTCCGATAGATCTAATAACCCTTACCCCCGTCCTTTGTTCTTGTTCTTTGTACATATCTATAGAATTCTTTAACTTTCAATATATATATATATATATATATATATATATATATATATATACACGGATATTGAATATATAATTCATATGCACAAACATGAGGGGAGGGTCCGAATTTTTCGGCGGCGATCAGAAGCGGCTAGGGCTACCAATTTCCGGTGGAAGCGGTAGGGTCTCAGGTAACGGTGTGGGCGAATCTCGGTGGATACTTGTGGACGGGGCCATGGGAGATCTTGGTGCGGGTTGCTAGGAAAAGCCTACTTCCTTTGCGAGATCTGGTGGAGGTGATGCGAGTGGTTCATGTAAGGGTGGTGTGGACCTTGCGGGGGACCTTGCTACGGCGGTGGGGGATCGTATTGG
Organism: Scilla litardierei; assembly: GCA_030789695.1. NCBI lineage: Eukaryota > Viridiplantae > Streptophyta > Magnoliopsida > Asparagales > Asparagaceae > Scilla > Scilla litardierei. The sequence continues at coordinate 12,923 of JAULAV010002249.1, forward strand.
GCCACCGATCAGCGATGATGTGGACTGTGCCTCGGTGGCTAGTGGGGATCGTATTGTGCCTCCAATTGAAGGTGTGGACCGTGCTGTGGATCTATCTGCTACGGAAGGCTGGCAGGATGTCCGCCGAGGTCTGGCGCGGGGTTTGCCTGGGAGCAATGTTGGGAGGCCTCTTATGCGTGAGCGCCCCCCTCTGAGGAGGTCACAGGCCGTGAACTACAACAAACCTGCTTCTATCAAGGATACATCAACTGCCGTAAGGTGCTCGACAATATCCCCCTAAGACCTAAGGTTCCTATTACGATTGATACCAGTTTGGTGAAGAGGTCGTGGCTGGACGTTTGTGCGGAGCGTCACTCCTATGGGTTGGGATTGGCAATGACTTTGGTGCCTCCTATTATCAATGTGGATGGCTCTACTTACGCAAGGGTCTCCGGGACCTTGGTTGAACGGGGGGCTGAGAGGTGGAAACATACGCTGGTGGGCAATGTCCTTGGCGATGTCCATTATTACGGACAAATTGTTGTGTGGATGGAGAGGCTTTGGAGATTGAAGAAGAAGGTGCAGGTCTATAGCAAGGACAATGGTTCTTCTATTTCAGATTCGAATCACCGGACGATTGTGAGAGGATCTTGAAAGGGGGTCCTTGGCTTTTTGACGGAAGGTTGGTTGTGTTGAAGAAATGGAGTCTTACTCTTCGTCACGACAGGGATATCCTCACTTCGGTACCTGTTTGGGTTAGGCTACATGGTCTTCCTTTATATATGTGGAATCTAGAGACACTGAATATTATTGCGTCTGTAATTGGCACTCCTATGTGTCTGGATCGCCCCACTGCTAATCTGGAAAGGATCACCTACGCAAGGTGTCTAGTAGAGGTAAATGCTACGGTCCCCTTACGTAAATCTGTGGAAGTGGAATTAGATGGGGGTGTGATTATTACTATAGAAGCAAAGTTCGAAGGTGAACCTCCACGATGTAGTAAGTGTGTTTGTTTTGGTCACATCGATGCCCAGTGTCCGGCCACTACAGGCAATTCTGAGCCCCCTTCAATCCAAGGAGTTGCGGGCAATGCGGAGCCGAGGGTTGGGGAAAGTGTAGGAATCAACAAATCACATTTGGGCACACTGGGGAGTGCGGTCATGGAGGTCTCTCAAAACAACGTTGAAGCGGAAGACATAGGTGACAATGTTCATTTGGAGGGGGTTGCGGCAAATTCGGTTCTGGGAAATGCAGATTTGTATCCCCAGGTCGACATTAATCCCGTTTTGGCTAGATCGACTGGTGTTCGGGATAGTTTACGGGTCTTGGACAAGGAGGATTCACCAGCGAAGAGTCCTTCTCCGTCAGAGGCACCAGACGTGCTTGTTGGCTCTTCTGAAAGGGAAGTTCTTGACTCCGCAGGTCCTGCTGTGGACATGGGGATTGGGGCGGGAGACCATTCCTCCATTGCTGGTAATGATGGGAGGTTGAGGGTTTCTCTCCATTCGCTTCTTGAGGATCATCGTGATGGGGATCTTGATAGGGTGCCTTCTGAACTAGCGGTGGACAACCCAGTCTGGGTTGCCGAAGAACTTGACTCCTTGAAGCAGGCAGAGGATGTCAAGAAGGTACGGAAGAAGTCTGATTGCCTTGCTGAATCCAGTGCTAGGCGGAGCTCCAAGATTCAGGGAAGATTGCCCAAAAACCCTGTTAATCAATGACGGTATTCATATGGAATACTAGGGGGTTGAATAACCTTATCCGCCGTAGGGACCTTCGTGACAGACGAACTTCAATAAAGCCAACGGCTATTATTCTACTCGAGACGAAGCTCAAGTCGATGGTGAGAATTACCAATTCTATACTCCCCAAGGGATGGCCTTCCTTTAACAATCTGGATATTTCTGCTGGTGTCCAAATTGTGTTGGCATTGGATCCGATGGTTTGGAAGGCTTCCCTCCTCTCATTTTCGGATCAGCATATCACTGTTTCTTGTACCAACTCTGGCGGCCTCTCTTGTGCTATTACTGGAGTGTATGCCCGTAACACTGTGGGGGGAAAGAAAGGAGTTATGGAAATGTCTAAAGTTGGATTCGGCAACTTTGAATGGGAGAGCGTGGATGGTTGGCGGGGACTTTAATAGTGTTCTTACTGCAGGGGAAAAGGTTGGAGGTAGGCGGCTGGAACATAAAATTCTATTCGACTTCAATGAGTGTGTCTGTAATTGCCAGCTTCATGAGCTTAAAAGTATCGGTTGCAAGTTTAGCTGGTGTAATCATAGAATAGGGGTGGCCGAATCTCTGCACGTCTTGATAGAGTTTTTGTTAGTTGCGATTGGCTCAATTTGCTCACTGATTCATTTATCGAGTACTTGGATCCACTTACTAGTGACCATTCATCGATGGTTGTTCGCTTCCACCCCCAGGTACACTCTGATCCCAAACCATTCAAGTTTTTTAATTACTGGACCAAATGCCCAGGGATTTCTGAAATTATCGAGGAGAGCTGTAGTTGTTATGTGGCCGGATATCCGATGTACTGTTTATCGCAAAAACTAAAGAGGCTAAAGCCCCTAATCTGCAACTGGTCATCCTCCTATAATGCTAGCAAGTTGGTGAACCTGGGCCGATTGAAGCTGGAGTCTATTAGGCGCAATCCCCTGTTGCTCTCTCATGTGTCTGTTCAAGCTCTTGAGCAAGATGCGATGAATGATTTAGCGAATGCCATGAGTCTTGAAGAGGAGATGCTCCGCCAGAAAAGCCGCCAAGATTGGATCTCCTTGGGAGACCGTAATACAAAATTTTTCTATAATGCTATGAAGTCGAGAGAGAGCCACAATAGTTTGAGACATTTGGTTGATGAGCGGGGGAGACAAACTATCTCTTATGATGTTCTGAAGAAGGAAGCTCTTGATTATTATGTGGGTTTATACAACCAAAATCACTATGACAGTACTTTCCCCACCATCACGCCGAAGCGTATTCTCACGGGGGATGCATCAGCCTGGCTGATCAGAAGGATCTCAAAGGAGGAAATCAAAAATGTGGTTTTTCAGATGGGTCATGATAAGGCGCCTGGACCAGACGGATACAATGCTTATTTTTTCAGCATTATTGGTACCTGATTGGTGATGATGTATCTTTGGCGGTTAAATCCTTTTTTGCATCGGGTTCCCTCCTTAGGCAGGTAAATCACACCCATCTCACCCTTATTCCTAAGAATTCTAATGCCACATCTCTGGGTGACTATAGACCTATCGCCTGTTGCAATGTATTATACAAAATTATTAGCAAAATCATTTGCAATAGGCTTAGGGTTGTGATTCATGAGCTGATCTCCCCTAACCAAGCGGCTTTCCTTAAAGGGAGATTGTTATCTGACTCTTCCCTTATCGCCCACGAGCAAATAATAGATTTCAGTAACCCAACGGGGAGCCGGGCCTGCCTGAAGCTTGATTTGCGGAAAGCTTTTGATACCATTAATCAGGAGTTTATTCTATACTTTATGGGACAGATGGGATTTCCACATGCTTTTATAAGATGGATCAAGGAATGCATTTCTACGGCCACTTTTTCTGTTATGGTCCAAGGTTCCCCGTGGGGTATTTTGATGGCAACAGGGGAATAAGGCAAGGTGATCCTCTATCTCCTTACCTGTTTGTTATTGCTATGGAAGCTTTCTCTATATTAATTTCTAAAGCACTTAGTAGTGGTGCTCTTCATGCCATGAGACGGTCGGGCTCCATTTCCCATCTTCTGTTCGCCGATGACCTGCTAGTGTTCTGCAGAGCTAATCTTAAATCTTTCAGGTGCATTAAATCCTTGCTTCTAGACTTCAAAAATTATACTGGGCTTCAGGTGAATTGGAATAAGAGTTCAGCACTATTCAGTAAGGGTACTAATAACAAGACTACTCTCGCGGAGTCTTTGGGCATCAAAATTTCTACCACCATTACCACATATCTGGGCATGCCATTATCGTCCAAATATCCAAAAGCACCTATGTACAGTAGATTGGTGGATAAGTGCAGGAAGAGGCTATTGGGATGGATGTCTACTATGTTATCTATTTCTGGGCGGATTGAACTAGTGAAAACGGTCATTTACGGAATGGTGGCGTTTTGGATGCAAGCCTTTCATAAGCCATTCTCCGTGGTGCTAGAAATTTCTTCCCTTTGCAGGCGGTTTATTATGTGTCCCTCTCGTGCATGGGGGTGGAAGGATATCTATAACCCCAAGACGGAAGGTGGTGTTGGAATACGGTTATTGGAGGATCTCAATGTTGCTGCGGGGATTAGGTTGACGTGGAGATTTCTAACTTCAAATAGCTTATGGGCTAAGCAAATGAGAGCTAGATACGATGGGGCTGATGATTTCTTTGCGGCTAAGGGGTTAGTTTCTCACTCTGGTACTTGGAAACACATGTTGAACTGTAGAATTGTTTCCAATAAGCTCATCAGAAAAGTGGTGAAAGATGGGAGTTCAACTCTTTTCTGGCACGACTATTGGTTGGATTGTGGGCCTCTAAAAAACCTGGTTGCGGTGCCCAATGACTCCTCTTTGAAGCGGGTTTGTGAGTACTGGGCCGAGGGGGATTGGATTGATGATCCGGCTATCAAGCACATCCGGGCTTACCTTGCACATGCGGTGGTAACTAGTGAGGCTGATTGCTGGACCCGGGCGCCAGCTATTGGAAGCCGCAAGTCACCTCCAGGCGCTGGGGGATTGAAAAACCTTTCAAGTTTCAAGAAGCATGGGAGGGAGTTCGATTACGGGGTGTTCCCTTTCGTTTCCAGAAGCTAGTGTGGTTCCCGGGCCATATTCCGAAATGGGCTATCACCCTTCTTCGAGCATTCAGGGGTAAGCTTCTCACTAAAGATATTTGTCACGTCCCGCTTCCCAAAAATATAGAGGAAAAGCGTGAGTAGGTCCGCTCAGACTTGAAGCTGCAAAGATGCAAGTCCGATAAGCGTCAATTAACTTTAAATGGCATGTCCTTGCAATTGCGATACGAAACAAAGATAATAATAAGAAAGAAATGAGACAAGGCAATCTCAGAATATCGATAAAATAAGTTCCAACATCGCAGGAAAAGCCACCAGGCTAAAAGAAAAGAGTCTAAAAAGGAGGCCCCAGCATGGCCAACAAAAGTACAACGTACAGAAAACAAAGTAATGGTGCTACGCACCGACAACAAATAGCAACCTAAAGCAAAACAACTCAGAACAGTCTCTAAGACTGGTCATCGGTGTCCACCAACTCCTCGTCAAACGTAGGCTCCGGCTCAGCGTCATCAAACACCTCGTCCTCAGCTACGGTCTCTGGCTCAGGGTCTAACATGTGACACCCAAAAGAGCAAGTGGCACATGTCAGCAAGTCTACAAGCATGTCATTTAAATGTAAAGACAAGTCCACCAACTCAGAGCAAGTGCCATGATTTAAATGTCAGCAGTTCTAGCATGATGCAATGACATGGCAGATATAGCATGAGTGCAACAAGTAAAGTAAAGTACGAGCATGTCATTTAAATCATGGCATGGATGTCAAGTTTTGCAAGAACAATCACAAGTACAAAGACAAGTCTAGTAAGCACGTCGTGCACAGAGATTACGCCTTTTGGCTAGAGTGGCTGCACGAGCCAACTCCTAAGCTCAAGTGATCGCTTATCCCTACCCCTCCACGTGTATATGGACTGGCGCCCATCTTCTGGATCACGAGCCAGGAAGTGTTTTTCATGATGGCATAGGGGTGCACCTAGCCGGAACAAGGAAGTACAAGTATTGTAGCATGTGCTACAAATGGAACATTCAACTTGGATGACATGTAAGATGCAATGCATGTCAGATAACAGTTTAAGTGTGTACAGATAAGGAATTTAAATGTGGCAGATAACAATGCATGAATGACATGGTAAGGTGACAGATCTAGCTTCCTTGTCAAGCTAAATCTTAAAGTTGCGTCTAGACAGCTATCATTTCACTGTCTAGTCTCATTTACGCTAAAAACAAGGAAGTGACCTAAAACCTGGCCCTAAGCAAAAGTTGGCAAGTTTCACTTGCCTGCAAGTCAAACGTCTGAAAAACACCATCCAAAGAGTCCAAGTCACAAATAACCTACGTGCCAAGTCCACCAGCTTACAGTCCCATATTATTAATCTTAATTAGTGAATTTAAAACACTTTAAAAACATCGATTTTAGTCTTGATTAACAGGCAATAGGTTGGGGGTCCTAGGGGTACAAAGCGTTACCTCAACACGACGCGAAAGCTACACTGGCGTCGGGTAGCGACGCCAGGGGTTGGAATAAAAGAACGCGCTCCTAGTCCAGATTCCAGAATAGATTCCTCGCTCGCCAAGTCTGGGCAGCAACCAGAGCAACGAACCAAGATTCCAAAGCTAGAACGTGCGACGACGGGCTACGACGTATCGCAATGTCGTAAACGGCAAATCCACGAGGAGAAGACACTTATGTGGGACCCACAGTAGTGCTAGGGGCCAATGGGGGGCCCACAACACCTCTAGAGAACTTGGGGGGCCCACGGTGGCAAGCGGTGTGAGAGTTACGACGTTGCGACGAACATCGCTCGGTCGGACACAGGCCAGTGCGGAGATTTCTCACGGTCAGACACTGCGGGCGGGGGTGGCAACGCTGCGGGGTGCGATGCGGAGCGGGGGCTCTCGGTCAGAGCGGGCCGGTGCGGGGAAAGTTGTCGGTCGGGCGCTTGGGGAGCGGGGGCTGCAGCGAAGCGGTTTGCAACGGAGCAGCGGGCGTGCGGAGCGGGGGATTCTCTCGGTCGGTGTGGGGGCAGTGTGAGGCTTGCGAAGCAGGCGGCTGTGCGGAGTGGGGCGATGCGGGCGATGCGGGCGGGCGCTTCGGTCAGACCGAGAGGAGTTCTCGGTCAGTGCGGAGAGCGGGGCGATGGGTTGCAATGTTGCAAGTTGCAACGGAGAGGGCGGAGCGGCGGTGTGGGCGAGATCTCTCGGTCAGACCGAGAGGAGCTCTCGGTCGGGCACGGGCGGCTGCGGGGGCTGGTTGCGACGAACGTCGCAAGTGGGATTTTTGAGTTGAGGGGCGGCTAGGGTTTGTTTGCTTGCGGAAATAGGGTATCCTAGGGGTTGTTTATATAGTGTAGATGGGTTGACTTGGTCTAGGGCTAATTCTAATATGATTAGGATTTAAAATCAATTAAAACCCATACCCAAACACTCCTACTCATTCATGGATTGGGTGCGGCAAAGATAGGGGCTAGGATTTGGCTCAAAAATAGTTTGAGGAGTTATAATCTAATAAAAATATATTGGGTCGAAAATACTTGAAAACTTAGTATTTAAAAATATTTAAAGCTTGGCTAAAAATATAAAATAAGCCAAATGAACTCCGAAAATTGTGAAATAAATATTGGGGTGATCGGGACGACGAGAGAAAGGAGACTAAGAAGACGGATCCCAATTTCGACGTCGAGCGAAGAAACTAAAAATAGAAACGTCTCACGTCAAAAGTGAAAATCACGTCTCTTCGAATAAGATCAAACCGTGGGAGAACGACCCGAGAAATGTCATTCCAAATTAGTGCCACAATTTAATACTCTCAGAGACGTTCATAACGACATATCACACCAAAGTGTTCACAAACAAACAGAGTCTAAAATAAATACGTGCACGGTCAAAAGCACGTGCACGAACAAAGTACGATCAGAAAGCGACCGTTACATCCTCCCCACCTTAGAAATGATTCTGTCCTCGGAATCAACATCAAGCACTGCTCGGGAAGAGGTGCGAGAAGCGCTCTCTCATGTCATCTTCACGCTCCCAGGTGGACTCCCTAAGGGATCCATGACGCCACTGCGCTTGAACCAAGTTGACGGTCTTATTCCTCAGTTGCTTCTGCCGTCGATCCAGAATCTCAACTGGCTGCTGATCATAAGACAGATCCGGACGAACCGTGATCTCCGAGAAATCCACATCATGGGACGGATCACTAACGTATCGACGTAACTGAGATACGTGAAATACGTCATGAACTCCCTCCAGCGACGATGGTAACGCCAATCGATAAGCCACCGCTCCAACTCTCTCTAGAATGTCAAACGGTCCAATGAACCTCGGACTCAGCTTGCCTCTCTTCCCAAATCAGATAACTCCACGGTTTGGAGAAATCTTCAGAAAGACACGATCTCCAGGCTGAAACTCCAAAGGCATCTGTTTAGCATCAGCCCAATGCTTGAAACGGTCCTGTGTAATCCTCAGCTTCTCCCGAATGTTCCTCACAACATCCACGGCCTCCACGATCATCTCCGGTCCTAACAGCTCCTGATCTCCAATGTCATCCCAGCTCAGTGGCGATCGACATTTCTTCCCATATAGCACGGCAAAAGGTGCCATGCCAATACTCGCCTGGTAGCTATTATTGTAGGCAAACTCAACATGATGGAGATGATCCTCACAAGATCCCTTGAAGTCCAACATGCACGCTCTCAGCATGTCCTCCAAAATCTGAATCATCCTCTCGGACTGGCCATCTGTCTGTGGATGGTACGCCGTACTGAAACTCAGACTCGTACCCAAGCTCTTCTGCAGACTCTGCCAAAACTGAGATGTGAATCTCGTGTCTCTGTCTGACACGATACTCACGGGGACTCTATGAAGTCGTATGATCTCCTGCACGATTCATGTTGCATCACTATCTAAACTAGGAAAAGGAAATAAAAATGGAGCGTAAAAGAATTTACCTCCATATATCTCCTCGCTAGCGTCTCAGTAGACTGTCCTACTTGGAAGGGAATAAAGTGCACGGATTTGGTCAATCGGTCTACGATCACCCAAATTGCGTCATTCTGCTTCGGACTCCGAGGTAGTCCAGTCACGAATCCATAGTGATGTGTTGCCACTTCCACTCCAGAATCGGAAGCGGTTGTAGCAACCCTGCCGTACTCTGATGCTCCGCCTTCACCTGCTAGCAAACCAGACACTTGGCTACACTCCGAGCCACACTCCTCTTCATACCTTGCCACCAATAGTTCAGACGAAGATCCTTGTACATCTTGGTGCCACCAGGATGCACAGAATACGGCGAACTGTGTGCCTCCACCAATAATTCCTCTCTGATATCTCCAGCTGGCACACACAACCTGGCTCCAAATCTCAACGAACCATCCTCATGAATCAAGAAGTCAGTCCGCAGACCGGCTTCCACCTGCTCCCGAATCTTCACCAGCTTAGCATCTCCAGCCTATCCAGCCTTGATCCTATCCACGATTGTCGACTGTATCTGCATACTCATTGTCAAGCCCCGCTTCCCTAAAATGGAGGCGAGACGTGAAAAGGTCCGCACGAGAGTGGAGCTGTGAAGCCCCAAACCCAATAAGCGTCAATAAAACATAAGCAGGTCCCTGTAACCACAAATGGAACAACAATAATCACACAAGGAGAGACAGAAATAAAAATCTCAAATCTTATAAATGGTCCAACATGAAAATTAAGTTCAACATCCAGAAAAGCCACCAGGCTAAAAGAAAGAGTCTAAAGGCCCAGAACAAGGCCAACAAAAGGAACAACGTAACAAAGTATAGGTGCTACGCACCGACAACAAAACAGCAGTCTAAACAAAAGAGAAAGCTCAACGAAGACACTAGGACTGGTCCCCAGTGTCCACATACTCCTCGCCAAACACAGGCTCGGGCTCGGGGTCCGCAAACACTTCGTCCTCAACAATGTACTCAGGCTCAGGATCTAACATGTGTCACCCAAAAGAGTAAAGGGGCACATGTCAGCAAGTCTAAAAGACTTGGGCAAGGAAACTGAAAGTGAGGCAAACTAACAACCTAGCAGTTATAGTATGCATGACATGTCAGTTATAACATGAGTGCACAAGTAAGACATGGGGAAACAATAAGTGCAAGAGAACAATTTATCAGGGCATGTCAAGAGTAGCCAAGCTACTAACAATCTCAATCTTTTCACTAGTCACGTTTCACGTTGTTTGTAGATGTTTACGCCTTACAGCTGAACGGTTTGACATTCACACTGATTGGCCGCTTAACACTACCCCAGAACCCAGAGTTTACGCCTTACCACTGAAGTTGCTGATTGGGCAGACTCCCAGTTGATTGGCCGCTTAACCCTTACCCCAAAAACCCACATGTAGACGAGCCAGGGTCCCTGTACACGAGCTCAGTAAATGAGCCAGGGTTGCCCCGCACAAGAGCTCGTTTCCTGGATCACAAACCAGGAGCGTATTTCGTTTGGCATAGGGGTGCACCAAGCCTCAATCATTTCACAAGGTGTAGCGGCGCTAGGCAATCACGGGAACACTTAAAGAATGCAATGACATGACAATTAATTTGCGTACCGTTAATGGAAATTAAACATGACATGGTAGTTGTGCAACATGATAAATGTCGGATCTAGCTTCGTTGTCAAGCTAGTTCCTAAATTTGCGCCTAGGCGAGTATCATTTCGTCGCCTGGTCTCTTTTACGCCTACAACAAGCAAATGGCCTAAGACATGGCCCAAAACCCTAAGTGGCAAGTTTCACTTGCCTAGCACCGAGGATGACGATCAACGAGGCCGTCACACAAATGCTAACTACGGCAATGAGATCACTGTCATGGCAAAACAATATTAGAATAACATCCAACCTAGTTTTATTAGGGTTTCACAAAAACACAATGGGTTATGAAAACATTAAGAGATCGATTTGTTACCGCATTGGAGAGGAAGAATGATGCTGAGCAAGCACGGCAACGGAAGAAACGCTCCGGGGAACCTAGGGTTCAGATCTGGAATGGATGGGGAAAATCTGGAGAAATGGGGTTTTGGGGATTTTGGGGTTGGAGATGACCTAGGGCATGGTGGTAGGTCAAAATGGAGAGGGGGAGAAGCTCTTGATGAAGGAGGAAGGCTAGAGGAAGGTTGGGGAAGATCAGAGGTCAAGGGGGAAGGAAAGAGGCCATGAGAAGAGAAAGAAAGAAAAGAAACGAAGTGGGGTATTTATAGAAAATGACCTAGCGGCTGCCCAGAAATTAGGGTTTCGACACTGATTAGTCGGTCAAAGAGCAACCACTGACCGACTAGTTTGGGAACTAGTCGGTCGGTTGACCAACGCAGACCGACTAAGTCCAAACAGTAACTCCTGTACAAAAATAGGATTTAGATTTAGTCGGTCAAATAACAACTACTGACCGACTAGTTTCTCATCTAGTCGGTCGATGAACGTTCTTAGACCGACTAAGAATGAATAGTACTTGGTGTCAAAAATGTTCATAGAGCTAGTCGGTTAAAGAACATTTGCTGACCGACTAGTTTGCAACCTAGTCGGTCGACGAACGTTCTTAGACCGACTAACGATAAACAGTAACTCCTGAGAAATTTACAAAGCCCACTAGTCGGTCCATGAAGGTTTGCCGACCGACTAAATCGTCATCTAGTCGGTCGGTTCCCCTTCTTACACCGGCTAACGTGCACAGAAAGTTCCGAAATGGAGCGCGAAGCTCCGGGATCGATTCCTAAGACTCCTAGGCTTGATCTAACAATAAGATATGACCGATATGAAGCCCGTCACGAATGACTTACTCCAAAATCGACGATTCTAAAGAAGAAGCTAGGAAATCACGACGAAGCGATCGAAAGTGAAAGCTACGGAGACGAAAACCACACATGAGGAGAAAATCCATCAAAACATATAATATAATATAATAAATCCAGATACATGAAAACCAGTCGTTACATCCTCCCCAACTTAAGAAAAATTCCGTCCTCGGAATTTCCCAACACTCACGTGTCCGGAAACAGAAGTGGGTAGCGCTCTCGCATCTCATCCTCATTCTCCCAAGTAGACTCTCCAGGCGAGCCGTGTCGCCACATCACCCTCGCAAGATTGACAACCTTGTTCCGAAGTGACTTCTGACGCCTGTCCAGAATCTGCACTGGCTGCTGGTCATACGTCATATCAGGGTGAACGGTAATCTATGAGAAATCCACAGCATGAGACGGGTCGCTAATGTATCGACGAAGCTGCGACACATGGAAAACATTGTGAACTCCTTCCAAGGATGGTGGCAAGGCTAAGCGATAAGCTACCTCGCCAACTTTCTCCAGAATGTCAAACGG
>JAULAV010002250.1:0-25004 GCA_030789695.1 Scilla litardierei
TACATGCCATGCTACTTAGAGTATTCCATAGTCTTGCTATTCACATGTGCTTGCAGATTTATTTCTCTTGATGATTCCTCTATATGAATGCATGATATTAATTGAAGCTGAATGTTTGGATTAGTGTTTAGTATGCTTTTGTTGAAAGTGCACCAAGATTCACGCGTCAATTGTATAACAGAAGCATCTGCTCTATTGTCTTATTCACCTTCTATTGCATGCTTGATATTATTGTAATCTTACTGTTTGACTTCACTATTTATTGAAATGATTGAGATTATCCATGCTTACATATGAGTTTTAGTTGATGTATTATCTTATTAAACCGTTTGTGCACATCTTAGAGTGAACCAAGTGCTACATCATTTCCTTCTCCATATATATCTTTTTATTCTCTACATGTCGCTTGAGTTCACCTCTTAAAGCTACTTATATCGCATCTATTTCCCAAAAATTCCCACAAAAGAAAAAGGTTGCTCCAAAAAGTCCAAAAATCCAAAAAGGAGCCAAAACCAAAAAATACAAATCATATAGCTCCTACAAAAATCTAAAAAAGAAAAATGAGAAACAAAATGTTCAAAAAGAAAAAGAAAGATATTTCTCTATCTCATTATCGGAGCCACAAAATACTTGGGAAAACCAAGGCAAAAATCCCATTTTCCACTATCGTATTCCTTTAGATGTGATGCCTCAAGCTAAGCTTGGGGGGGTGAATTCTTTTGACCATATGAGTGAGTATGACATTAGAGTGGAGACGTGCATGAATGGGAATATTCGATAATGCTTAGACATTGCAAAATATATTAGATATGGAGATTTTTCACGATTTGAAATAAATATGTGAATGCCATGACTCTTATTCCATTCTCTATTGCATGCTTGTGTGTATCTTATATGCTTCATTTATAACTTTTGATAGAAAAGTGCATCGTCAATGAATTGTATATTATATTCTATGAAATTCATAATGGGAATATGAGGTTATTGCATGAATTTAGGGAGTCCCTTCCTTTGTTCTTAAAAGCTTGCAAGTACCATGTTTAAATAAGATATGAAATCTTTATAGCATGAGATTCGTATTTTCTGAGTTATCGTGATGTGTAGCTTATGGCTTGAGATCTGAGAGAATAATCTAGCGACCCCTTCCACCTCGTTTTCTTTATTTTTCATTTCATTTTCTTTGTTTTCATGTCCCGAGTTCGTCTCTTTACTTATCTTCCGCGAGGACGAGTAAGAGGCAAGCTTGGGGGATTTTGATCGGTCCATATTTTACACCTTTTTTCTACATGTTTTCACGCCATTTCGATTGCTCATATTGCGATTTTCACAAGTATTCGACGATATTGCGTTACTTTTCACTATTTCTTGTTTTTGTCGGATTTCAGGAAATATAGAGCAATCGGGAGCAAAAATGAGCTTAAAGGACTTGCACATGTACCGGAGCATCGCCCATGGCTCTATCGAGGAGCTAACGGCGCTGGAATATGAGTGGAAAAAGAAGGAAATCGATAGAATCGATGAAGAGGCGAGGAGAAGAAGAGTTGACTCCAGAAACAGGCCACTCGGCCGAGTAACACAGCCCACTCGGTCGAGTGAAGAAGTGAATTCGGCTGAGTACAACTGATACGAAGGGATCTTGAGCCACAATGCACTCGACCGAGTGGTTACCTCCACTCGGCCGAGTAGAGATCGCCACTCGCCCGAGTGAGTCAGGACTTCTGAAAGAAATCAAAGTCGACTCTCTGGAATTCTGGGGAGAACATTAGAAGCCCTACTCGGCCGAGTAGAGAAGTCCACTCGCCCGAGTGAAGATTCCCACTCGGCCGAGTGAAGCCGATGACACAAGCACCTAGATTTTTAGACAGCCTTCCACTCTTTTGAAATCTGCTATCATTCCAGATGTCAAAGTATTTTTCTCATATTTTTTATGGATAGTAGACTGCGTGACAGTTCCAACGCTGTCAAGAACACGCCAATCGGAGGTCGGATGAAATCTGGGGAATTTCTGTAAGTCGATGCTGCTGTGCTAGAATTAGCATGTCAGTGTCACTCGGTCGAGTATCTCTAATGGTATGGTTGTCAGGGTGATGAAGACTCGTATCTCAGGAGACATGTACATCCTGTCACCTACCCAAGGGCGATCAGCTCGGTCGAAGCATCTCTCGGGTCTGTGATGCTTGTTGGGACGAGTGGGGTTGATGTTTGCCCTCTTACGGGAAGATCCGTTGTGGGGCTTAATCGACCGTAGGCCTCTTATGTAGCTATATAGTAATTGATCCGACCCAGCAGCTAAGAGAATCTTAAAGATCATTGTTTACATATGTCAAACTTTAGATCGGTCCCATTATGGAGACCTGACTGAAGAGCCATCTTTGCGATGACATCGAGGCAGATGCCAATCTCCATGTAAGCTTTTGTAAAACGAGTGATGTGTCCATCAATTACAAGTTTTATCGCATATTTCATGTCAGGTTTCACCCTCCAAATTTCCACTTTATACGCATTTATCCTATTATTTGGAACTATTTGACTTTGAGAGCGTTTGTATGTATTTCAGGGAATTTGGAACGTTTCGGATCAAATTGGAGTTAAGGACATGAACGATGATGTTGGAGCAGTAAGTATGTCCTTGAAGATGAGCTAAAGCTGCTAGAGAAGACATCAAGAAGAAAAGAGAAGAAAGCAGAAGTAGAGCTGATCTGGGATCAAATCCCAGATCGCTCGGTCGAGCAGCTATCACGCTCGGCCGAGCAGCAATCACACTCGCCCGATCTGATGTCACATAAGAGAAGAGATAAACGAAGGAAAAAGAGAGCAACAGAATCCCAAGCCTCTCGGTCGAGCGGCCATTCCGCTCGACCGAGCGACCCTCCCATTAACAAGCTGAGAAAGAGCCCAAGATCTCTGTCAATTTAACTCGACCAAGCGAAGGGTCACTCGACCGAGTTTCCCACATTCCAGAGCCATGTTTTGGAGCCTCAAGAAGTGCTCGACCAAGCGCTAGGGCATGCTCGATCGAGCGCTAGGGCATGCTCGATCGCGCGGAACTTGCGCTCGGCCGAGCGGAGTAGTATGTTCAAAAAAACTAGAGAGCCCTTCACTCTTTGAAGATCGGCTATCATTTTAGATTTTACATTATCTCAGATAGTAGACTTTTTGACGGTTCCAATGCCACCAAGAACGTGCAAAACAGAGTTCGGATGAGTCCTAGGACATTTCTACAAGTTGATGAATCTGTGCTGAAAATTGTGCTCGGGCAGAACTGTTCATTGCACTCGGCCGAGCTGAAAATTTTCCCCGGCAAAGGCGCCAAAAACTTGATCGCGCCCCGGGATGCACACGCACCCGGGACAAGCGACTCGTAGTCTTACCGCAAGCGTACGGTGTAGCGGCGAGCGGGTATCGAACTCAGGGAGGAACAATGACAGTGTCTCTTTCCAATCACCTTGCTATCGAAATGGTCGAAAATGATTCGGGGTGAAATCTTCACCATCGTTCAAATGTCTATGGAAATATCAATAAAATAAAATGCCTAGGGATAGGGAATCCCCGCTACGGACCGTATCTCGTCGTTGTGATTCGTAGGTTTCATCATTGCTAGACTTGAATCCTAGGTGAACTAGTCGCACCTAGATGTAGAACCAAGCTCATGCTCTCGTGCTATTGCCGGTCTATAGCCAACCTAGGTTAGGGCCCACTCTCGTGCAAAGCCTAACATAAGCCGCCAGCATTAGGATCGACATCATCGTTCAATCGTATCTCGAGCCCACTCTCGTGCAAACTCGAGCAACGACCTAGGTTGAGATAGTTCCTACCCTTCTAATCTCGTGCAAATGGGTATTGGTATAGAATCACGATTGAAAAACCTAGCCTTGGTCCAATCTCTTGCAAACCAATCCTAGAGGGGTCCAATCGTAAATTTAAATCGAATTTCTAGGGCTTCCTATCAATTGGGACCCAATCTATTGCAAATCCCAATCGATATGAATCCCTAGCTATCCGTAATTTATCAATCCCAACCTAACCCTAATCAATTCTAGCAAGAATTTCACCAATTCATCACAATTTAGAAATAAGGTCAATAGGGTTCATCCCTACACCCTAAGACGATAAAACTACTCACTAATCATCATGCAATTCATGAGAAAATCAATAACAAAATCAGCAAAATTCATTGCAATAGAGAAATTATCAACAAAAATAGGGTTTTTGATGAGAAGAGAAACAAACCAATGAGAATCCAATAGCATCCAACAAAAGTAGCCTTTCTAATCTCTCCAAAAAGCCTAAATCTAATTATCTAAAAAGCTCTCTAAAAAGGCTGCAAAAGTATCAAAAATTTCTTCTAAACTAGGGCAAAAACTTTGTTTAAATACACCTCAAAATCGCCCAGAAATTCATGACAAAAATGCCCCTGCGCAGCCCAGAAATCGCACTTTACGCAGCAAGCAGAGCGGCTCACTCGTCCGAGTGACAAATGTCACTCGGCCGAGTGACAAACCCTGTACATTTGCAGTAAGTCGGGGATTTTCGGGGGTCTGTCTTCGGAAGTGACTCGGCCGAGTAGCTTTACTCACTCGACCGAGGGGCTTTTCATACTCGGCCGAGTCGGAACCCTCAATCGCCTGTACATTTCCAGTAAGTCGGCTCCTTTGATGGTGGATTTTCTTGTGCCACTCGGGCGAGGGGATTTCCATGCTCGGCCGAGTGGACTATCGTCACTCGGCCGAGTGCACGCTGATTTCCTTCTGTGGTGCGTGTCCGGTCTGGTCGGCCGAGCGGTCTTCTTGCTCGGCCGAGTGAGTGCTTCACTCGGCCAAGTGAGATGCTGCAGATGCCCAATCTTCATCGTTTCACTTCCTCGTCGCTCCTACGAAGTTCCTTCTTCTTCCTCTTGTCTCCCATCACCGAATAGCCCTCCAAAGAGCCTTGGGTGAAACTCCGGAGTGGGTGCAAATCCTATTGATCCCAAAACTACTCCGAATCTCTCCATATCTCCTGAAATACGACAAAAACAAGAAATCGTGAAAAGCATCGCAATATTGTCGAATAATCGTGAAAAACGCGATATGAGCGATCAAAGTGGCATGCAAACATATAGAAAAAGGGTGTAAAATATGGAGTGATTAAAATCCCCCAAGCTTACCTCTTACTCGTCCTCGAGGAAGATGAGTAAAAAGCGAGCCCGACGGGCAAAATAATGGAAAAGAAGGAAAATAAAAAAGAAAATAAAAATAAAAATAGAATAGAAGGCGAAGAAGGGGGTGTGCTAGATCATTTTTCTCATGACGTGAGTTTTGCTTACTCATATTGCATACATCGAATATAAAACACATGTCACAGACTTTTATCTCGATATCATAGTATAATAATGCATTCGAAATAGAAAACCCCAAAATATCAAAATAGCACGGAATATGGAATCATTCTAGGATTAGCATCGTCTGAAGTATCTAAAGCGGTATGCATAACCATATATCACACACTTTTCAATTGAATGCTTTCTATAAGGAGTATAAGAGATATCACACGATATGGAATAGTAAGAATAGAAAAGTCTGGTTTTCATGAAATGAATGCTAAGTGTCGATTTCTGGATTTCATGAAACTTTAGCAATCTCACCGAGTATAGAAGATTACTTAGCCTAGGTTGTCATGCATCGTCAAGTTGTCACTCTCTCACACATCATTAGATACTCTCCCCCAAGCTTATCCATAAGCGTGGTGGCATATACAAATCAATATGTACATTCCCTATTTCTTTTGAAACTCCAAAAAAAGTAAAAATAAAAACAAAAAGAGGGAAGAAAGAGAGAAATAGTATGAGATGGGATCGTTATGAACTTCTTTTCTCTTTTCATTTCTTTTTCTCAATTTTTTTCTCTTTTTTTTGAATAAACATATATACATAAGCGATCCCAAATCAAAAGAGAGAAGGATATACAGGTATATATATATATTAGATTTTGGAGATTTGGAGCATGAAAATTAATATCGGGGGAAATGCCGATAATAGACGTGCTAAGGGGGGATTCATCAATGAATTTGAAGTAGAGAAATAATGCTCAAGATATGGGGAGAAAGAAATAAATGTATCACTCGGTTCACTCTATAGGACGTGCACGACAACTTTCAGCAGAGTAATATAATCTACTCAGTTTAATCTCAAAAAGTAAACTAGTCCAGATATATCATCCTAGCAAACATTCAATCAACCTGAAAGTGAAGCGTACAATTCATGCAATAAGAAGTGATATGAGAAAGGAAAGCAGTACTCCAGATATAAGCAATCAATGCGTGAAGCTTGGTGTGTTTTCTATGAAAAGCATACATATGAATCATCGGACATCAGCTAATAACAGAATTTCATCCATATTCATACAGAAAAAGAGCGGGTTACTATTTCAAATGCAAAGCAGAACATAGCATATGAAATCTAAAACAAAAGCTAGGACATGACAAAATAGCATGCACATAGAGATAAGCTAACACCACGTCGTCGTCATCACAGAAAAGTCATCTCTAGCAAAAGATGAAAGAAACAAAGATAAAAGAAAATAGAACTATATATACAATGCAGCATACTCAAAAAAGATAAGAAAACGTGATGCATGATAAAAAATGAAAAAGTGGTGAAAATAAGTGCAAAAGTGGAAAGAAAATGTGAGAAATCAAAAATAAAGGGTGGCAAAAATAAAAAGTGTGAGAACTCACTCCCCCAAGCTGAAGTGCACAGTGTCCTCATTGTGCGGAGTGTAGCACACCGAGAGACGTGAAGTGGGTGGGGTGGGTGAGGATGCATGCATGATGAAAAAGAAAGAAAAACAAAAAGAAAATAAGATGTGAATGAATGTGATGCATGCAAAGATCAGGATGGTGCAAATATAAGTGTCCCCAAAAAGTCTCTCCCTCACTCCCAAAAAGATATAAAAAAGATATGATCAGGAAGGCACCAAAATAGTACGTGGAGGAGGGGGGCAAAAATCACCAGCCCCAAGAACAAACAGGCAGCAAAATGACAAAAATATCAGAGGCATCAAGAGTGTGCCTAAGTTGCGTCCTGTGGAGGAGGTGGTGGTGGAGGTGGTGGGCGTGGTATCTGCTGGGTGGGTGTCGGTGGGGGGGCAGACACGCCAGAATCTAAACCAGGCAAGCCTGAATATCGGGAAGCAGGGCGACGCGGGTCTGCACGGAACTGACTGATGCGAAGAGAGCCCAAAAGTCCCCTCTGAGTCCACTAACAGCCCCCTCAAGAGCACGAATGCTCTGAACTAGAGTGTCAGGGGGTGGTGGAGCTGAGGCATGCATAGGTCTAACAGGTGAAGTGTGGGGCTGTCTCACGTAGGCAGTGTAGAGGATGGGTCTAGCAGGGTAGTGGTGTAGTGGTGCTGTGCTCACGACGTGATGTCCAGCCTCGGTGTGAAGCTGGGACACAGGCTGTGTCGAAGCGAAAGTTTCAGCAGAAGAGGTGGAAGTCAAAATGGGTGACGAGGAAGCAGGAGATGTCAGTGACACAGACGTGGGGACAGAAGTCACGACACTCTCGGTAAAGACAGGTGTGGTGGAGACCGAAAGGTCGACGACTGGGGAGGCTGTGAAGGGCACAAAAGATGACTCCCCAGGAGTCGTGGACAGCAATCGGGAGAGGGTCTCCACGGCAGCAGTAAAGGAAGAATCGCCGCTCTCAAGAATGGTGGGTGGACGCTCGGGGCTCAGTGTGGCAATGGGCTTGACGGAAATAGGCGCAGTGGTGGTGGTGGTGGACAACTCAGCTAAAGTGCTCCCGACACTAACAGACGTGTGGACAGAGGTGTCGGGAGGTGCAGACAGTGTAGGCACAAGCTGAGGGATCACGGGGTCGACAGGTGGTGCATGGGGTGCCTGCTTAGCATCCTCGGGCTCAAGCATGTAGGCGGCGGGGATAAGAAGGTCCATCGCTGGAATCCAGTCCCCGTGAGCCGGTCCAATGTGTGTCCGAACGGGGCTCGGGAGAACCATGTAATCAACGCTGAAGGGACCGTGCAACCACACCCAGTGCTGACGACCGTGGGGACGAAGCATCTTCATCCAGGCCATAACATCTATCGAAAGCGTAGTGGGGCCCGGAGCTCGATGCAAGTCGTCAGGAAGGTCGACGCCGGTCATAAGGGCCAAAAGGGTGATCAGACCGCCGCAACAGATAGGGGAGCGAGCGCTCACCGAAATGATAATGCGGTCTAAAAACCAACTGGCAATGTCGATCTCGACGGCGGGGACCAAATCGTCACTACCCCTATCTAGAACCCTAGGGCGAGTCATCGCGTAGAGCATGTAGAGCTCTGGCATCGACAAGGTCCCGGGCTTGTACCTCGTGAGGAAAGTAGTCGCCATAAGGCGCTGTGCAATGCGGAGGTAGGGGTGGAGGATAGCTGAGGCATTGGCCCTACTAGGGTCAAAACTGAGTGGGGATCCCGTGATCCATGTCCAGAAGGTGTGGGTGTCGAACGACGGGGGTGGGATGTGCGTGGGAGCGTAGGCGCGGTCAGGGACAGGGACGGCGGTCCACTGGAAGAATGCTCTAAGAATTTCGAGAGTGATCTCGCACTCTCAATCCATCAATCGGAAGGAGCATCCTCCAGCTGTCCGGTCAAGGGAACTGAAGACCTCTAGTGTCGGGCGGATGTAAGTATCCGCCGACACCGACAGGAAATCATGCCATCCCACGTTGTCGTACAACGTGAGAAGCCCCTCAAGTACCCCTAGGCGGTCTAGGTCGGCTAGGTGTGCAAACCTAGAGGGTACTATCGAGCGATGGCAGATACGCTCGAATCTGGCACGGTGTGCGTCATTTCGAAACATAATCCCCATCGGCCCGACGGCGGGAGCAGGTGGAGGGACAGGATCAGCAGGGATAGGCTGTGTAGGTGGTGGTGGTGGGCTAGGTGGAGGGGAGTCCTCCTTAGCGGAAGAGGGACCAGGATCATCGGTCCTCTTCCGCTTCGAAGCAGCTCCCCGTGTACGTGGCCTAGTGCGCGGCGGCCTGTGTGCCGCGAGACGTGTCCCAACCAAATAAGTACTGTGACGTGCTAAATGATGGAACGAGTGTACCTGAACATGCCACGAGAGCAATCAGTAGTGTGTGTGAAGAGACGCCTTTGCAGCGAAGCTCAATGCGCGTCCAAAAGCTCCCCAAAGCTCCCCCAAGCTAGCCTGCAAATCAAACGATCAAATCAGCGAATAATATTCAATATATATGGGGGAGATAGGGGATAATAGATAGATATGAAAATTAATTTGGATTTGGGGTTCACGGGCGTACAAATCAAGAGAAATACGTAGAAAATCGCATTTTGTGGTGAAAACGGGCGATCGGAGGGTGGTGGCGGCCAGTGCCAGCGATGGGGGGTGGCCGGTCGTCGGCGGTCGGTGGGGTGTCGATCGCCGGTGATGGTGGTCGGCTCGGGCGGCCACAGGTCGCAGTGGGTGAGGGGTCAGGGTTCGCAGCGGCCAAGGAGTCGAATCGGCAGCGGGTTTGGGAATTTTGGTATCGTAAACTGCGCCCGCTGCGATTCCGCTATATATAGGAATTGTTACGACTCGGTCGAGTGACGATGTCACTCGGCCGAGTGGTGTAAAACAAAAGATATTTCAAATTCTCCTGGCCACTTACGACTTGGCTGAGTGTCTTTGGTTCACTCGGCCGAGTGGCTCTGCCACTCAGCAATTCTTGAGCTAGGAGGGTATCTGTTTCACTCGGCTGAGTGACAAGTCACTTGCCCGAGTGGCAATTAAAACTAAAACTTACAGAAATTGACAGAGAGTTGGTCTGCAGAAACTTACCTGATTGGTTCTCCACTCGGCCGAGTGGAGCCTTTGCTTGCCCGAGTGACATAAGCGACGACCGAGTGATGTGCTGTTTTTTGCATCGGCTTTTCGTTTTCGCTCCAGTCTCTATTTTTCTTCCTCCAGTCAGTTTCTTCCTCCTCATAAGGCCTGAGCGCATTTCTGGAGTGCTCTTCCTTGCCTCGATCATCCTCCATATGATTGGTCTCCCTTTCTCCTTCTCCTGTCATGAAAATTAGGACCTGTTGTCACGATTTTCATGGACACTAAACTCTAAACACTAATAAAAGTCTAAACCAAAATTGAAAATCAAATAAAAATAATGCAAAAACCGTCGGGTTGCCTCCCGACAAGCGCTCGTTTAAGGTCATGAGCTCGACCCCTTTAGATATTTGTTTAGCTCGCGATATTGGGCGCATACGAGATGCACCCATCAAACTTACCGGGAAGGCCACTTGGATTTGGGTCGTGATGATCCGTGGTCTTCCTTAGCACCCCCTCATGATCGGTCCATATTTTACACCTTTTTCTGCATGTTTTCATGCCATTTCGATTGCTCGTATTGCGATTTTCACGAGTATTCGACGATATTGCGTTACTTTTCACTATTTCTTGTTTTTGTCGGATTTCAGGAAATATAGAGCAATCAGAAGCAAAAATGAGCTTAAAGGACTTGCACATGTATCGGAGCATTGCCCATGGCTCTATCGAGGAGCTAACGGCGCTAGAATATGAGTGGAAGAAGAAGGAAATCGATAGAATCGATGAAGAGGCGAGGAGAAGAAGAGTTGACTCCAGAAACAGGCTACTCGGCCGAGTAACACAGCCCACTCGGCTGAGTGAAGAAGCGCATTCGGCCGAGTACAACTGATACAAAGGGATCTTGAGCCACAATGCACTCGGCTGAGTGGTTACACCCACTCGGCCGAGTAGAGATCGCCACTCGCCCGAGTGAGTCAGGACTTCTGAAAGAAATCAAAGCCGACTCTCTGGAATTTTGGGGAGAACATTAGAAGCCCTACTCGGCCGAGTAGAGAAGTCCACTCGCCCGAGTGAAGAATCCCACTCGGCCGAGTGAAGCCGATGACATGAGCGCCCAGATTTTCAGATATCTTTCCACTCTTTTGAAATATGCTATCATTACAGATGTCAAAGTATTTTTCTTATATTATTTATGGATAGTAGACTTCGTGAAGGTTCCAACGCCACCAAGAACGTGCCAATCGGAGGTCGGATGAAATCTGGGGAATTTCTGCAAGTCGATGCTGCAGTGCTGGAATTCGCATGTCAGTGTCACTCGGCCGAGTGACATTTCCACTCAGCCGAGTGAGATTCCCACTCGGCCGAGTGACCAGTTTTTGCCAATTTTTGGCAGAGTGCTGTTTTCTGGAAATTCTGCAGGAATTCCCACTCGGCCGAGTGAGCTTTCCACTCGGCCGAGTCGCGACTGGCGCAGAACTTAACTTACACGCAGATTTTATTTTGGGCGCGGGTTTCGGAGGGTTTTTAGAGCTTATTTGCTAGGGTTTTGGGGGCTATTTAAGAGGTTTGTAGCCGTCATTAGAGGGGGTTCCCATATGTTTTCTTAGTGATTATTTTAGAGGTTAGGCCATGCCCTAGGCCCCCTCTTGGATCTAAAAGCTTGTATTTGGATTGAAGATTTACATCAAAGCTAAGTATTTTGTTCTTGTTATTTGAATCTTTGTTTTTTTTATCTTTTTGTGTGCAAGCAATGATTTTTATTGATTCTCATATCGTTATTGCTATGCTTGAGTAGATTTGTTGTTCTAAGGTTTGGGGATGAACCCTATGGATCTAATTTCAGATTTGTGATGAATGAATTTCTAAATTGCTTGAAGTGCTAGGAGGTTAGGTTGTAATCGATTTATTACAGATAGCTAGGGATTTCCATTGATTGGGGTTTGCAAGAGATTGGATTCTAATCGATGGGAAGGCCTAGATATTCGATTTAGGTTTATAATCGAGATTCTCTAGACTTGGTTTGCAAGAGATTGGACCAAAGCTAGGATTTTTATTATAAATCTATACTCATATTCGTTTGCAAGAGATTGGACGAATACGAACTATCACAACCTAGATCGTAACTCGAGTTTGCACGAGAGTGGGCTCGAGGGGCGATTGAACGATGATGTCGATCCTAATGCTAGCGGCTTAGGCTAGGGTTTGCAAGAGATTGGGCCCTATCCTAGGGTTGCTATAGACCGGCAATAGCGAGAGAGCGTGAGCTTGGTTCTCTATTCAGTTACGACTAGTTCACCTCAACACAAGCCTAGTAATATTGAGATTCACTATTTACAATGATGTATGACGATCCGTAGTGGGGATTCCCTAGCTCTAGACTCTTTTATTGTATTAAATTTGAATCGATACTTTATCCAACTTCTTTATCACCGACACCGACATCCACCACCATTTCCATTATATCCTTCCATAACCATCTCCACCAATAAAACATTCGTATTCAAACCAACCTAGGATAGATTAGAGCCAACACGACCTCCTCGTGTTCGATACCCGCTCGCCACTTGACCGTGCGCTTGCGGTAAAACTACAATTGTTCTCCGGGTGTATATCCGGGGCGCGATCAAGTTTGAGTGCATTTCCATGCCATCTAGTTGCACTTTTACTTTATTTTTAGGGTTTTTTATAATTTTTCAAAAATTTGGCATCATCTTTTTGATGTTTCCATCTTATTTTCCTTTTATGTGTGTTCATGCATCATATTGTATGCTTGATTTTTTTTTCTTTCCTCTCTTTTATTTTCTATTTTTTATTTTCTTTTCCTCCTTTTGCTAGATGCGTTCCTTATGATGATATCTCTTATTGCTTTAGCAACCATCACGATGCTTATTATTACATGCCATGCTACTTAGTGTTTTCCATAGTCTTGCTATTCACATGTGCTTGCAAATTTATTTCTCTTGATGATTCCTCTATATGAATGCATGATATTAATTGAAGCTGAATGTATGGATTAGTGTTTAGTATGCTTTTGTTGGAAGTGCACCAAGATTCACGCATCAATTGTATAACGGAAGCATCTGCTCTATTGTCTTATTCACCTTCTGTTGCTTGTCTGATATTATTGTACTCTTACTGCTTGACTTCACTATTTATTGAAATGATTGAGATTATCCATGCTTACATATGAGTTTTAGTTGATGTATTATCTTATTAAACCGTTTGTGCACATCTTAGAGTGAACCGAGTGCTACATCATTTCCTTCTCCACATATATCTTTTTATTCTCTACATGTCGCTTGAGTTCACCTCCTAAAGCTACTTATATCGCATCTATTTCCCGAAAATTCCCACAAAAGAAAAAGGTTCCTCCAAAAAGTCCAAAAAGCCAAAAAGGAGCCAAAACCAAAAAAAATACAAATCATATAGCTCCTACAAAAATCCAAAAAAGAAAAATGAGAAACAAAATGTTCAAAAAGAAAAAGAAAGATATTTCTCTATCTCATTATTGGAGCCACAAAATACTTGGGAAAACCAAGGCAAAAATCCCATTTTCCACTATCGTATTCCTTTAGATGTGATGCCTCAAGCTAAGCTTGGGGGGGGGGGGTGAATTCTTTTGACCATATGAGTGAGTATGACATTAGAGTGGAGACGTGCATGAATGGGAATATTCGATAATGCTTAGACATTGCAAAATATATTAGATATGGAGATTTTTCATGATTTGAAATAAATATGTGAATGCCATGACTCTTATTCTATTCTCTATTGCATGCTTGGTGTGTATCTTATATGCTTCATTTATAACTTTTGATTGAAAAAGTGCATCGCCAATGAATTGTATATTATATTCTATGAAATTCATAATAGGAATATGTGGTTATTGCATGAATTTAGGAAGTCCCTTCTTTTGTTCTTAAAAGCTTGCAAGTACCATGTTTAAAGAAGATATGAAATCTTTATAGCATGAGATTCGTATTTTCTGAGTTATCGTGATGTGTAGCTTATGGCTTGAGATCTAAGAGAATAATCTAGCGACCCCTTCCACCTCGTTTTCTTTCTTTTTCATTTCATTTCCTTTGTTTTCATGTCCCGAGTTCGTCTCTTTACTTATCTTCCTCAAGGAAGAGTAAGAGGCAAGCTTGGCGGATTTTGATTGGTCCATATTTTACACCTTTTTTCTGCTTGTTTTCACGCCATTTCGATTGCTCATTTTGCAATTTTCACGAGTATTCGACGATATTGCGTTACTTTTCACTATTTCTTGTTTTTGTCGGATTTCAGGAAATATAGAGCATTCGGGAGCAAAAATGAGCTTAAAGGACTTGCACATGTACCGGAGCGTCGCCCATGGCTCTATCGAGGAGCTAACGGCGCTAGAATATGAGTGGAAGAAGAAGGAAATCGATAGAATCGATGAAGAGGCGAGGAGAAGAAGAGTTGACTCCAAAAACAGGCCACTCGGCTGAGTAACACATCCCACTCGGTCGAGTGAAGAAGCGCATTCGGCCGAGTATAACTGATACGAAGGGATCTTGAGCCACAATGCACTCGATAGAGTGGTTACATCCACTCGGCCGAGTAGAGATCACCACTCACCCGAGTGAGTCAGGACTTCTGAAAGAAATCCAAGCCGACTCTCTGGAATTCTGGGGAGAACATTAGAAGCCCTACTTGGCCGAGTAGAGAATTCCACTCGCCCGAGTGAAGAATCCCACTCGGCCGAGTGAAGCCGATGACACGAGCGCCCAGATTTTCAGACAGCCTTCCACTCTTTTGAAATCTTCTATCATTCCAGATGTCAAAGTATTTTTATCATATTTTTAATGGATAGTAGACTTCGTGACGGTTCCAACGCCGCTAAGAACGCACCAATCGGAGGTCGGATGAAATCTGGGGTATTTCTGCAAGTCGATGCTGCAGTGCTGAAATTCGCATGTCAGTGTCACTCGGCCGAATGACATTTTCACTCAGCCGAGTGACATTCCCACTCGGCCGAGTGACCAGTTTTTGCCAGTTTTTGACAGAGTGCTGTTTTCTAGAAATTCTGCAGGAATTCCCACTAGGCCGAGTGAGCTTTCCACTCGGCCGAGTCGCAACTGGCGCAGAACATAACTTACACGCAGATTTTATTTTGGGCGCGGGTTTCGGATGGGTTTTAGGGCTTATTTGCTAGGGTTTTGGGGGCTATTTAAGAGGTTTGCAGTCGTCATTAGAGGGGGTTCCCATATGTTTTCTTAATGATTATTTTAGAGGTTAGGCCATGCCCTAGGCCCCCTCTTGGATCTAAAAGCTTGTATTTGGATTGAAGATCTTCATCAAAGCTAAGTATTTTGTTCTTGTTATTTGAATCTTTATTTTTTCTATCTTTTTGTGTGCAAGCAATGATTTTTATTGATTCTCTTATCGTTATTGCTATGCTTGAGTAGATTTGTTGTTCTAGGGTTTGGGGATGAACCCTATGGATCTAATTTCAGATTTGTGATGAATGAATTTCTAAATTGCTAGAATTGCTAGGAGGTTAGGTTGTAATCGATTTATTACGGATAGCTAGGGATTTCCATCGATTGGGGTTTGCAAGAGATTGGATTCTAATCGATGGGAATGCCTAGATATTTGATTTAGGTTTATAATCGAGATTCTCTAGACATGGTTTGCAAGAGATTGGACCAAAGCTATGGTTTTTATTATAAATCTATACCCATATTCGTTTGCAAGAGATTGGATGAATACGAACTATCACAACCTAGATCGTAACTCGAGTTTGCACGAGAGTGGGCTCGAGGGGCGATGGAACGATGATGTCGATCCTAATGCTAGCGGCTTAGGCTAGGGTTTGCAAGAGATTGGGCCCTATCCTAGGGTTGCTATAGACCGGCAATAGCGCGAGAGCGTAAGCTTGGTTCTCTATTCAGTTACGACTAGTTCACCTCAACACAAGCCTAGTAATACTGAGATTCACTATTTACAATGATGTATGACGATCCGTACTGGGGATTCCCTAGCTCTAGACTCTTTTATTGTATTAAATTTGAATCGATACTTTATCCAACTTCTTTATCACCGACACCGACATCCACCACCATTTCCATTATATCCTTCCATAACCATCTCCACCAATAAAACATTTGTAGTCAAACCAACCTAGGATAGATTGGAGCCAACACCACCTCCTCGTGTTCGATACCTGCTCGCCACTTGACCGTGCGCTTGCGGTAAAACTACAATTGTTCTCTGGGTGTATATCCGTGGCACGATCACCTCATCATGGGCAATGTTGGGGGATAAGTCCCCCAAGCTAGAGCTTGTTCCTATCTTCTTCTTGGCCGGTGACACCGATCTTTCGTTCGGTGGAGCTTTCTTTGGTTTCTTGGCCGTTGAGAGCTTGCAAAGCTCCCGTATTCTTGCGACATCAACGTCGCCTTCATCATTGTCCGTGGAGCTATCTGGAGGGTCCTCCAACTTCTCTTCATCGCTAGAAGCTTGGCCTTCTTCGAAGCCATCGTCATGGAGAGCACCAATAGAGTGGGGGATAGCTTCGTCAATCACTTCATCGAGGAGGTCCAAATAGTCCAACTCCTTGTGATAGGTCATATGCTTCATGGCTTTGGATATGTGAAGCTCGACCTCGATGTTTTCCACTTTCAAGGATAGAGTTCCTTCCCGCACATCGACTATAACACTGGCGGTGGCGAGGAACGGGCGTCCGAGTATGAGTGAAGTGTCGCCCTCTTCCTTGATGTCCATGATTACAAAATCACAAGGTAAGCATTTCCCTCCCGGAACTTGAAGTGGAATATTCTCCGCAATCCCTACCGGCCTAGTAATCCGACCGTCCGCAAGTTGAATTCTCATATCAGTCGGCTTCAAGTCGGTGCCCGTGTTCAATTTCCAGAACATGCTAAGGGGCATTAGGCTCACGCTCGTGCCCAAGTCAACTAAAGCCTTTTGCAACGGGACGTCTCCAAGTGTGCAAGGGATGTGGAAACTCCCGGGATCCTTGAATTTCACGGGCTCCTTCTCCTTCCGGGTAAACCAAGTTCCTTGCTCCGCAAGCATGATTTTCTCCTTCCTTCTCTTTCCCGATATCAAATCCTTCAAGAACTTCGCGTAAGACGGGATCTCCACTATAGCATCTAGGAAGGGAATATTGAGGCTTACTCCCCTCAAATATTCAAGAAACTTGGCGAGCCTTTTCTCTATCTTGGCTCTAGCTAACCGTTGTGGAAACGGCACCGGCGGCATGTAGCGGCGCTCATCAATTGGCTTTGCCGCTCTGGAATTTCCTCCTCCAATTGGCTCCTTTTGGCTCTCCTCCTCAATTTTCGTCTCTTTTTCTTCCAAAATTTCCACCATGGGTTGCTTGCTTTGGGTCAT
This sequence comes from Scilla litardierei, assembly GCA_030789695.1. Lineage (NCBI taxonomy): Eukaryota > Viridiplantae > Streptophyta > Magnoliopsida > Asparagales > Asparagaceae > Scilla > Scilla litardierei. Next base: position 17,185 of record JAULAV010002250.1, read on the forward strand.
AGAGGGAGTGGTATCCTTCCCGCCCCTTGTTGTAACCGCAACCACCGCATTGATGTGTCCGGTGTTGCTCCGTTGATTGGGCTTGGGTTGAGCTGGAAATTGTTGGGCGTTCTTGTTGAGCAACGTAAGTTGCTCTCCAAGTTGAGCGACAACGGTTCTTAGGGAATCTTGTCCCGCCATCAACTTAGCATTTATCTTTCTCTGCTCCACCATGAATTCCTCCACCCTAGCTTTGTGATCCAATCGTGGTTGAGCTTGAGGTGGGTTGGGAGCTCTCCAACCTTGGTTATAACATGGAGGTCTATATGGTCCTGCTTGTTGCCTCGGCGGGTAATTTTATTGCGGTGGCCCCTTCGGTTGATATTGAGGTTGTGGTACTGGAGGTCGAGCTTGAGGAAGTTGTTGTGGCGGTGGGTTCAAAGCACCATCATTGTTTGCATATGAAAAGCCCAGATGGTTTCTTGCGGTCGGGTTGGCCCAGTATCCGGAGTTCCCCGCAACATATTGTACTTGCTCCAAGGCTCCCTCTCCATTGTCCCCTCCTACATACATGGCTTGGGATTGGTCTTGCCAATCACTCATATTGCTCATTGGCGTAGATGTAGAGGGTGCTCCTTGTGGCCAGGTGATATACTTCTCCAATCTCTCCACTACCTTGTGAAGAGAATCAAATTTGTTTGAAAGCTCCGCCACGGCCTTGGCCTCATATATGCTAGTGGGCTTCAAGGAGGACGAAGAATGTCCTCGCTCGTCGCCCCATTGTTGGTTATTAGAGGCCATCTCCTCTAACAAGGCCGTAGCTTCATCCGGGTTCTTTGATAATATGGCTCCATTGGCGGTTGCGTCTATAATTTGCTTTGTACCCGGTTGGAGTCCATTGTAGAAACTGTGAACAAGTTCCCAATCTTCTATACTGTGATGGGGGCATTGATGTTGTAAATCCTTGAAGCGCTCCCATGCTTCATATAGGGTCTCCTGCGGTCCTTGCTTAAAAGACATGAGAGCACTCCGTATTTTCACCGTTTTGGAAGGCGGGTAGAATTTGTCAACGAAGGCGCTCGCCAACTCATCCCAAGTGGTGAATGTACCTTCCGCCTGCATCCTCAACCAATATAAAGCTTTATCTTTGAGTGTAAAGGGGAAGAGTTGCAGTCGGATTGCATTAACGGAAACGCCCGGCATTTGGAAGGTGGCGCACTTGGACAAGAAAAGCTGGATGTGATAATGCAGATTCTCATGGGAGTTCCCATGAAACGGATCTTGTTGCAGCAATACAACCAATCCCGTCTTTAGCTCAAAATTCATGTCCGCCGTTAGTTCCGGCATGGCGATGGATGATGTGGTGGAAGAAGTCTTAGGCCGAAGCCTATCTCTGATGGATATGATCCTCGCCATACGTGCGGCTAGCTCCTCCGGTGTCTCCGCATGGTTCATACAATTGTCCTCCGTAGCATGCCTTCTCTCGGCTCTGATTCTCCTCTCGGTACGCTCGATCTCTGGATCAAATATAATATCGTCTGGATCCGCCGTCGATCTTGTGTTCATGCAAAAGAAACAGAGTTTCAAAGGAATTGTTAGCCCGAAAAAGGAGTAAAAATATAAAAATAATGAAACAAAAAGAATATACTAAGTAAAGAGAATAAAATGATGTCGCCTACCCGGCAACGGCGCCAAAAACTTGATCGTGCCCCGGGATGCACACGCACCCGGGACAAGCGACTCGTAGTCGTACCGCAAGCGCACGGTGTAGCGGCGAGCGGGTATCGAACTCAGGGAGGAACAATGACAGTGTCTCTTTCCAATCACCTAGCTATCGAAATGGTCGAAAATGATTCGGGATGAAATCGTCACAATCGTTCAAATGTCTATGGAAATATCAATAAAATAAAGGGTAAATGACATTAAAATACCCCAACGTTTTGGCCATTGTCACGCATATACCTTATCGTTCAATTTGGTAAAATTTGATACCCAAAACTCAATTTGGCTAACGGGGGACTTTTTTCGAAACGTCTGACCGTTATGCCCCTGACTTAAAATAAAGGGTAAATGACATTACAATACTCCAATGTTTGGGCTATTGTCACGTATATACCTTATCGTATCCAAACGAAACCATTAATCCCACCCCTCTCTCACACTCAATAAATCGCACGAAATCAAATACAACCCTAATCTATGTTTTTGATGTCTGAAATAACTATAAGACTTCATTAGCAACACTAGTTTAGAAGTAAAGCCTCAGCATAGTGTGCATGGCCAGTGGCCACCACAATAACTTAAAACAAGAGAGAAAGAAACAACAACAGCATAACATGAGTATAGAATGGCATGCAAATTCATAACCTCAGAGATAAATCAACTCCATCAGCGACCTCATCATTGCTAGTGCCACCAGGCCTCATGTAAATTTCCACAAACACTGGCGCCCCCTCCGGCCTCCTCTGGCTCTGAAACCTCCCCACACCGTACAAGTAGTCGTCTCTCGTCTTCTCTGTCCGAGGAGACACCGCTGGGCTCCACCGCTGCCAGCTCTCGGCAGAGCCGGCCTCGCCGTCATGCGGTCAGGCAGCGGTGGCCAACTCCTGGCTCTGCTTTGCGAGCTGTAGAACGTCTTTCGACAGTAGTTGCAAGAGAAGACGTGCACGAGCTCCGACGGGGACGAGGGCTGAAGGGCTAGACTTAGGCTGACCTCTCCATCCGCAGGCTGAAGCTCCATTAATAATTTTTACGTAAATGAGAGGAAAGTGATGAGGCGGGTGGTAGAAGAATATGTGATATACACAGTGAGTTATGTGGCTTTATGAATTGTGTAGGCTAAGAAAGGGGAGACTCGAACTGAAATCGTCAGGCATGCTATGGCTGGTAGTCTACTCTTAGTTGGTAGGTGATTAGATTACATGCAAGATGATAACTTCTGAAAGAGAAACTGAGCTTGTCGATAGGCCAAATGACCGGCAGATGGCATTATCTGTGATCTTTTTATGGGGTTGGTTGCTGATTCATTATCAGTGTTGGTGTATAAATAGTCGGTTGGCTTGACTTCGTATTAGGAAAAGCTTATTGTGCTTCAAATAATCGTTATTGGTTTCATCTATGGTAGCATGTTAACTTTTGGTGCAAAAAACTAGCATCGACTGTTGATGCAAGGATCCCGCACCAGCAGATGACCCATGCAGGGTTCCACCAAAAGACCCCCTTCTCTGGTGCGAGAGAGAGAAAGAGCAAGAGAGAGAGAGAGAAGGCCATCCGAAGATCAAGGATGGACCCCTGATTGTCCTCCGATGGCTATGTTCTTGGAGATCACGACAGAGTTGTGGAGATTTTGAAACAGATCATGTAGATTTCAAGTACTGCAATTGTGGGTTGCGGATGCCAAGGAGGATGTCATGGACAAGAGCAAACCCAGGAAGATGATTTTGGTCGTGTCCAAGTAGGGATAAGGAGAAGAGCTGCAAATTCTTCATGTGGAAGGATTAACCCCACTCTAATTGGTCAAAGATGGTGATACTACACTTAATGGATGCGAATGAGAGTAGGATCAAGGTAGACAATTCTTCACATGCATTGACAGATGGAAAGGATGATAGATAAAGAGAACAAATTGGATAAGGCAATAGGAATGTGTGAGGAAAGCAATGTACAACTTCCGAGGTTCATAAATGAGTGCAGATCAATTAAACGTTTGGGTATCAAATTTTACCAAATTGAACGATAAGGTATATACGTGACAATGGCCCAAACGTTGGGGTACTTTAATGTCATTTACCCTTATGTATTGGATGATGAGGGGCAAATTTGTCCAATTTCTATCACGTGCTATCACATGATCAACTTTTCTGACGGAAAACTTAAAAAGGGTATCACGTTTTACACTTCATTAAACGTTTGGGTATCAAATTTTACCAAATTGAACGATAAGGTATATATGTGACAATGGCCCAAATGTTGAGGTATTTTAATGTCATTTACCCTAAAATAAAACGCCTAGGGATAGTGAATCCCCGCTACGGACCGTATCTCGTCGTTGTGATTCGTAGGTTTCATCATTGCTAGACTAGAATCCTAGGTGAACTAGTCGCAACTAGATGTAGAACCAAGTTCATGCTCTCGCGCTATTGCCGGTCTATAGCCAACCTAGGTTAGGGCCCACTCTCGTGCAAAGCCTAACATAAGCCGCAAGCATTAGGATCGACATCATCGTTCAATCGTATCTCGATCCCACTCTCGTGCAAACTCGAGCTACGACCTTGGTTGAGATAGTTCCTACCCGTCCAATCTATTGCAAACGGGTATTGGTATAGAATCACGATTGAAACCCCTAGCCTTGGTCCAATCTCTTGCAAACCAATCCTAGAGGGGTCCAATCGTAAATCTAAATCGAATTTCTAGGGCTTCCTATCAATTGGGACCCAATCTCTTGCAAATCCCAATCGATATGAATCCCTAGCTATCTGTAATTTATCAATCCCAACCTAACCCTAATCAATTCGAGCAAGAATTTCACCAATTCATCACAATTTAGAAATAGGGTCAATAGGGTTCATCCCTACGCCCTAAGACGATAAAACTACTCACTAATCATCACGCAATTCATGAGAAAATCAATAATAAAATCAGCACAATTCATTGCAATAGAGAAATTATCAACAAAAATCGGGTTTTTGTTGAGAAGAGAGACAAACCAATGAGAATCCAATAGCATCCAACAAAAGTAGCCTTTCTAATCTCTCCAAAAAGCCTAAATCTAATTATCTAAAAAGCTCTCTAAAAAGGCTGTAAAAAGTATCCAAAAGTTCTTCTAAACTAGGGCAAAAACTGGGTTTAAATACCCCTCAAAATCGTCCAAAAATTCGTGACAAAAATGCACATGCGCAGCCCAGAAATCGCACTTTACGCAGCTGGTGGAGCGGCTCACTCGGCCGAGTGACAAATGTCACTCGGCCAAGTGACAAACCATGTACATTTCCAGTAAGTCGGGGATTTTCGGGGGTCTGTCTTCGGAAGTGACTCGGCCGAGTGGCTTTAATCACTCGGCCGAGGGGCTTTTCATGCTCGGCCGAGTCGGAACCCTCAATCGCCTGTACATTTCCAGTAAGTTGGCTCCTTTGATGGTGGATTTTCACGTGCCACTCGGGCGAGGGGATTTCCATGCTCGGTCGAGTGGACTATCGTCACTCGGCCGAGTGCACACTGATTTCCTTCTGTGGTGCGTGTCCGGTCTGGTCGGCCGAGCGATCGTCTTGCTCGGCCGAGTGAGTGCTTCACTCGGCCGAGTGAGATGCTGCAGATGCCCAATCTTCATCGTTTCTCTTCCTCGTCGCTCCTACGAAGTTCATTCTTCTTCCTCTTGTCTCCCATCGCCGAATAGCCCTCCAAAGAGCCTTGGGTGACACTCCAGAGTGGTGCAAATCCTATTGATCTCAAAACTACTCCGAATCGCTCCATATCTCCTGAAATACGACAAAAACAAGAAATCGTGAAAAGCATCGCAATATTGTCGAATAATCGTGAAAAGGGGTGTAAAATATGGAGTGATCAGAGACCGAGGATCCGAACTGTTTGGGGCCCACCACTTAAGTTACAGTCCTCATTGGGTTTGACACGACTTTGGGGGGTTTCCTTGGGTTTTGCTAGGGTTTTGGGATGTTGTATATAAGGATATTGTAGCTGTCATTGAGGGGGATCCCCTCCTTGGTTCTTGAACGACTTTCGGAGGCTAAGCCACGCCATCGGCCCCCTCCTTGGTGATTTTGTATAGGATATTTCACAAAGCTAAGTACTTTCCGTTGCTTATTTGTTTATTTCTATGCTTGCGATGTTGATCTCTCTCGTTTATATATCGGTTGCTATGATTGAATAGATTTATTGCCAGGGTTAGGTTGAACCCTCTTGTTAGGTCTTTTGAAAGAGATGGTCGACCATGAGAATGGCTACCAAATCTATATTGATGATGTATAGTCTTTGATTGTTGGGATGTTAGCTTAGGGAAGGAATTCAATTACATTCGGATCTAGGAATTGACAAGCTTTGAACCCTTGAATTGACAACTCTTGGTGGTTGATGAACTCACCCTAGGATAAATCCCATCGTTAAAGATATGCGTAGTGAGATGAATCACGAGAGTGGGCATCATGGTGAATCACGAGAGTGGCACCATCATTACGTAGCTAGGTAAATCAAGAAATTGGCACCCTTACATCGTTCTTCACGCCCGAAGTGGTAGTGGAGATACCGACACCCTAGTGATTCCTCTCTCAACTATGTTCTCTGTTTTATTTGTCTTCTTTTGTGTGGAGTCTTTGGTTGTTTTTCGGTGATTGTGACACCCTCGCCATTCACACCCTTTCCGTAATCCACTTCCACCTAATAAACCGAAGCCTAACCAACATAGGAATCGATAGGTAGTATAATCAACGCGTCCCTGTGGATTCGACCCCGAACTCATCGAAAATATATTGCTTTGACACCCTTGTACTTGGGGGTGAGGGTGTGCATACCTTTCTGGGGGTGTGCATCCTCGCAGAACAACAACGAGTCGGGAAGGCTCGGTGGGATTCTTCAGACCCTTGCTTGAGGGAAGTTAGTGACTTGGGATACTTCTTTGCCACCTTTTGGATGACAAAGTGGGAAAGGAACTTTTTTTATAGGTCAGCAAAAGAGTTGACTAACCCCTAGGGAAGATTCCTAAGCCACTTTGGTCTACCCCAGCGAGGCAACTCGAGAAGGCCCGACACATGATGTCCAAAAAATAGTCTTTCGACTCCATGTACTATGCGTAGGTCTACAGATGCTCGACCATGTCGCTAGCCCAGGCTTACCTCGAGATGTCGCCTGTGGGAGGCTGGGTATACTTTTGCAGGTACATAGTGTTGTTGATGGTGGAGGTGAAGGGTGAAGCAGAGAGGAAGCTGGTGCTTTTAGGAGGGTCGGTGTTCTCTTGCTGAGGCAGTTGATCTGTCACAGCAGGTCAGTGATCTGCTCTTTTGCTATGGAGGTATGTGATGTATGCCCTGTCGTGGTTTTCCTCGAGGGGGCAGGCTCGTTGATATGCTCAGATTTTACACTTTATTTCTACATATTTCCATGTTATATCGATTGCCCATATTGCAAATATGAAGCTTAAACGACGATTTCTCAACGAATTTCACTATTTCTATGTTTTATTGGATTTTCAGGAAATATGGAGCAATCGGGAGCAAATTTGAGCTATGAGCATACGCACGCGTGCCGGAGCATCAGTGACCATGATATTAAGGAGCTTACAGTGCTAGAAGAGAAGAAGAAGTGAAAGGAAGGGAGGAGAAAGAGGAAGGAAAGAAGGAGGAGGAGAAAGAAGAGTAAAACTAGCACAACCACTCGACCGAGTGAGGCTGATCCAGCCAAGCCCAAACCACGAAGCATGCCAAAGTGACTCGGCTGAGTCATAATTCACTTGATCGAGTGAGTCGACCACTCGATTAAGTGGCCAGAAGATACCGAACGCTTATTTTGGAGTTTTCTGGATGAATTTCCACTCGACCGAGTTAAGAGTCCCTCTCAGCCGAGTGAGCCTGCGGCCAGAATCTGAAAGCTAGGGTTTATTTCGTATTTTGGGTATTTTGGTCCAATTTTTCTGAATCTTTTGGACTTGTATAAATAGAGAATTTAGTAGCCGTCAAAAGAGAGAGACGATACAGCTAGAGACAATGGAATATATTTATTTGCTTTTGCTATTGATTAGAGAAGCTAGTTTTTAATTATCTTGTTGATTTGAAGCTTTGGAGAATTTTGGTTTGTCTAAACTCTTGATCTTATTATTTTTTATGAATATTTATTAT
>JAULAV010002251.1:0-74999 GCA_030789695.1 Scilla litardierei
TCACGCACGTTTTCTTTTGTGTTTCTCCGTGTTTTCCGCCGTCTCTTATTCGTTTTCGTATGTTTTCCCGTTTTCTTTCACTTTTCTTTGTTTGTCCATGATTGCAGGAGTTCGACCACGTAGGGGACCTTTTACGATGATATCCCAAGTCCCCGGAGCAACGGGAGAAGTCACGCATGATCCAGGGGGTCAAACGGCGAAGTATTCATCTTTCTGCCCCTCACCCGGTCGGTTGGTCATCTCCAACCGATCGGGTGATGCACGCGTGCACCAACCGGTTGCTACCGCAGCTCACGAAGAAGTCACCCGACCGGTTCACAGACCGGTTCTGCGGGCGGGTGTTCTCTGTCTTTTCGAGCAGAATTCCAACCGATCGGGTGACTCTCACCCGATCGGTTCATCTGTAGCTGAGAAAAAGAGCTGAAGACACGGGCGTCGAACCGACCGGTTCACCCGACTGCTCCAAGATCCAACCGGTCGCTCAAGAACTCACCCGATCGGTTCGTGAGATCGGGTGAAAACTCGCAGTTTTCTGTAATTTATCTGTAACGGATCAACCGATCGGTTGACTTGTCACCCGATCGGTTGATCCGAAAATCTATATATATGACCCCTATGGTTCCAGAAACGGGAGAGTTGTATTTTTTACTGTTTTATTTCCTTGTGACGGCTGTAATTGTTACTCTTAAGTAAGTTTTCAGATCTTTCTAATTTTTTAGTATTGTCTTTACTACTCCTTTACTTCCGCATTGCAATTGTCTGATTATGATTCTAACGGTTAAATTTCATTTAGATTGCTTTTTCATGAATTTTTGTGAGTAGTTCCCAAATCTGGGATTTTGGTGGAAGCCCCTTCGGGGGCTCTTCCCGATGCGTCCATAGGGTTAGGAAATCGATAGGGAGTAGGAATCTAACGGTTACGCGGGGCGTTTCATTGTCATCGGCGGGAAAAAGACCGCCTTTGACCATCGGTCCAAGGGGGAATAAACTTGGCGGTTGACTCCCTAGCCAAAGCTCACGCCTTTAGCGTAGACGCCGAATCCTAGCACGCGGGAGCGGTAGGATGAGGCGTCGGGAGATATCGTTGCGGACTTAGTGCTCCCGGGATCGATCAGTGTTTATGGACACGGGAGTGCCCACTGATCAAATCCGGGAAGTCCGGTGTATCATCCTGGGCACCGACCGGAATATCGGGCCCATGGGACGCCGGTACCACTTTCAGAGGCAACGTCTCACCATTAGACCCTAATCCCGATCGCTATCCATACCCGTAGGCCATAGAGGCGAGAGCCTCTCGTCGGGTCGGAAACCAAAGTCCCGGGTTTACTTTCTTTTTGTTCATACGCTTTCATTTCCTTTCGTGACAACCAACCACCGATTCGGGCTAGCTCGCCCCTCGGGGTGATTTAGGTCCTACCTGACCCAAGCACAACCTCGCCTCCCTGAGTTCGATATTCCCGCACCCTACACTAACCGTGAAACTTGCGGTAAACGACACCGTGACGCCGCGACGCAAGCGGGGCGCCGGTCACCGTCAAACTGAGGAATTCTTTGATGTCATTCAAGCAAGGACCCCAAGAATCTTTATATGAAGCGTGGGAGTGATTCAAAGATCTTCAACACCAATGCCCCCCCTCCCCCACAGTATCAATGACTGGGAGTTGATCCATATCTTCTATAATGACTTGAAACAGGATACAAAGATGATTATAGACGCCACCGCTAATGGGGCGATCTTGACAAAGACTCCAGAAGAGGCCACGACATTTCTGGAAGAGATGGCTTCTAATAACTAAAGGTGGGTCGATGAGAGAGCCCAATAATCATCATCAAAGACGGCTAGCATTTATGAGGCCAAAGCAGTGGCAGAATTGAGTGGGAAGCTTGATGCTCTATCTAGAGTTGTAGAGAGAATAGAGAAGAAGCTTAGCGAGCCGTCTAGTGCTCAAGATACATCATCTAGTGGAAGTATGAGTGACTGGCAAGGTCAAGGCCAAGTCATGTATGTTGGAGCTGAAGCAAATGAGGAACTTATGGAGCAGGTTCAATAGATTTCAGATTATAAGCCTGGGAGTGGAAGCAATGCATCTTAAGTGAATCCAGCTTGGAAGACTCACCCCAGATTTTCTTATGAAAATAATAGTTGAGCTTTGAATCCTACTTAATAGCAACCACCCCAGAAACAACAAGCTCGCTGTAACGGTCACTTTCCGACCGAACATTTTTAGCACATATCTTTGGTTGATTTGTGTGTGTGTTACCGTATTTGATTTTATTATAGCTTTCCGTAGCTCGAACGCGCGACAGAACCCCGTTTTCATAACCCTTTCGGAGGCACGATTGCCCCGGTATTTTATTTTTGATTTTTGGACGTCGAGAGACCGATGTGCTAAATTATTAATTATTAGAAATATTTTTATGTATAAATATTCAAATTGCTATGTCGATCTCTTTTCCAAAAACGAATTAGTTTTTTTATTAATTGCTTTTAAACACTAACCTAACTAATGGCCTGGGGAATCAAATCGTTTTATTATCTAAACAATTATAAATCCCAATAAATCCACATCCTAAACTGTGCCCCCCATATCTTGTAACCAATCCCACTCTATCACGCAAACCCCCACGTTTCCTCTCTCATTTCTCTTTTCCCTATATAATTAAATCTAAACAAAACATAGGGCATCCCAGCTCACAGCCGCCCCCTATTCTAAAAAAAACCTATTTCTTTTAAACTAACCTAGCCTCTACCTCTCCCCTGTCAAACCCCGAAGGCTGACAACCCTTCCCCTCGCGTACAAACCCTCCTCGCCACAGCCACATGGCTGTCGCACAACTCGACGCCGATGAACCAACACCGCCGTTCTCTCCTCCCCGACGGGCAACCGCCGCACGCCGCTCCGAACGCCACCTGGCAGCCTTGCTGCTGCCCATCCTTCTGTTCAGACGGCCATGCCCAGCCTCCCTCCACCAAACCACCGACTTGAGTCTTTTTCCCCTTCTTCCGAACCATCAGCGATCCAACCCACCACCGTGCGCCTCCCCTCGCCGCGGCCTTTAACCCGAGCTCCGTCCCCTCTCACCTCCGACCACGGTGCCCTCAGCTCACGGCTGCCCCTCAGTCCGCATCGTCGCCCTTGCTTACTGCCATAGCGCAGCCGCCGTCTATCGCGCCTCCGTGCCACCACCATCGACAATGGCGCAACCCCCGACTCGTTGTTACTAAGCCCCGAAGCTGCTGCACTGGCGACATCCGAATGATCCCCTGCAAACACGAGGAGTCACAAGGAAAATACTGTGAGTTCTAATTAATATGATGCTTATACATATATCTTATATAAATATATATGCTGTTACATTTAAAGGTACATGACTAATTCTACATGTTAGCTTATTTGTAACCACAGTGGCATATACGTTAGTAATATACATGACTTGCCTGTTAGTGCAAGTAAGCTTTATTTGCATATTTTAATAAAAGTTTTACTATGTAAATGGGGCCAAGTATACAAGAATAACTCATATACATATATACTTTATTGACATACTTATATGTACAGATTATAAGTGTTGCGGTATATCCCTACTAACACCTTATACCATTATATGCTTGTAGGTCATGTATTAAATGAAGAATATTAAGTTATATAGGTATTTACATATTTCAGTTATTATAAAATAGCAAAAGTATGATGTTAGCCAATGTTAGTATAAATTAGTGGTTACATTGGTGGATGTATTTTTTCCCCTTAGCTTGATATTGTTATCTAATGACGCAGAGACGATCACGCTTTCCGTTCGACCACGTGAACACTAAAGACCAGTGACGAGACGTTCCGAAAATTGGAGTCGCGATGCGATCTGCGACCGTTGCCAGACCCGACGTCGGACCCATACGCGATCGTCAAAAGGTTAGTCCCCTAACTCGTAGCACAACTCACACCATAGCAGAACCGAAAACCTAACTAAAATCGGCAACTTAACTCATTAAATTTACTTTCTGCTCCCTTAAAACGATGTGGAACCGTAGATCGACGAATGGACTTTTTGACTGTGCACATAGGATAGAATCATCGAATAGGGCTGAACAAAAAAAATGTGACTTCTGACGAATAGGGTAGTCCCGATAACCTAGACATGAACCTAAATAGGATTTACTGAAAATGCGACCTGACACCGTCGCCGTGACCTGTTTCAGATGGACTACCGCGGACGCGATGCCTGGACGAGACGCTCGAGACGGACGACACACTCGCCATCGTAGGCAAGTGTACCCACTTTCGTTTTTGATCGCGTCTTGGTCTTAAATTGTTAGAACTGTTAGACTGTGAGTGTTTAGATTCCGGACGTGAAATGATAGCGTCTGGGTCACCCTGACGACCTAGACTTGACGACGAAGTCTAAGTCTGACGAACAACAACTTGTGACACTTTAGGATTATCTTGTGTGTGCGTGCGTGTGGACACCCTAGAATAACTCTCCCGTACACTGGTCGTGTCTTGTCACCGTTATACACACTGGTCGTGTCTTGTCACTGTGTTACAAAAAGCCTTCGGGCGTTTCAGATGCTCTCCTTGCGGGAGTGATCTCCGTGTTACAAAAATCCTTCGGGCGTTTCAGATGCTCTCCTTGCGGGAGTGATCTCCGTGTTACAAAAAGCCTTCGGGCGTTTCAGATGCTCTCCTTGCGGGAGTGATCTCCGTGTTACAAAAAGCCCGATCTCCGTGTTACAAAAAGCCTTCGGGCGTTTCAGATGCTCTCCTTGCGGGGGTGATCTCCGTGTTACAAAAAGCCTACGGGCGTTTCAGGTGCTTTCCCTAGCGGAAGTGATCTCTGTACTTCTTGTCCTGAGTTCTGGGGTTTGGGGTAGGGTTGAGCGTGCACACGGGGAGAGGGTCTGTTCCCCTTCAACCTGTAAGGCATGAACCCTTCGTGTCGTGTCGTGATGTGTCATGTCCTACTTGTCTTGTCTAGTTCCGTCTTGTCCTGACACCTTTAGGATAGTCCCGTAGTCGGTAGCACACGCTACGACTACTACTTGTCCCGTTTTACTTTCCTGCTGCGTTACTTCTTGTTGTGTTACTTTGTTATAACCACAGCATGCTAATCAACCAATAAACTGTTGTGAAATAGAACCTCAGCATGCTAATTAACCAGTAAACCGTTGTTTAAAGTTCGGTGCACTTGCAGTAAAGTCTAACCCTTGCTTGTAGACTTTACCTGACGTACAGTTCCTTTCTCTTGGGTGATGTACGTTAGGTGTTCAGCCAGAGTTCATGGACGAAGCATACTTACTAGAGTATGTGGAGCCGAGGACGTCGACCCAGAGTACGTGCCCGACGAGGACCAGACCTAGAGGTCTTTTAGTCGTCGCTTTCAGAGGTTACTGTTTTTAGTTGCTTTTAATTTTTTTGCTGCCATGCTTAGGCTTCTTTTTTTTAGACTTTGTACTCGTTGGATATTATATCTCTAATTTAATGAATACAACTTCCTTTCTGTACTTTCTGTTGTTTCGAACTTTATTAATGCAAGAACCTGAAACTTTTAAATGGTACCCCTACAGACGCTTATTGGGTCCGAGTTTCTCAGCTCTGGCCTAAGCGGGCCTTGGTCACGCTTCGCCTCCGTCTATTTTGGGAAGCGGGGCGTGACACTCGCCCACCATCTTAGTAGCCACAATATCAGCAGAGGCCACCACATCAGTAATAATTTCAGTAGAGGCAGCAGGAAGGGCCTTATAGACCTCCCGGTTTCAATCAGAATTGGCAGCCACCATACCAACAACATGCGACACAAAAGTCTGCACATGAGATCAAGGTTGAGGAGTTCATGGCTACGTAAGAGAAGGTCAATACCGAGTTGTTGGTGGGCCAGAAAAATCTCAACACCATTGTTGCACAGTTGGCGGAACAAATGACTCAGATGGCTAGAGCCTAAAACCAATTATCGACATAACCAGAAGTTAATCCGAGGAGAAACACCAGCCACATTAATGCAGCAGTGGCGGTGAATACTAGAGGCAAGAAGGATACAATGCCCGATATGATCCCAGCTTCAGCTTCCAATCATGCTATTTCGGTTATGAATGAGGAACATAAAGAAGTTGAGGGACGCACAGTGGTCGTTGATGGAGATACTCCTGAAAATATTAACCCCCAGGAAGAGATAGTTTACATGCCACCTATTCCATTTCCTCAAAGGTTGGCGAAAGCTAAACTCTTCTCTCAAGCCCCAGCCCCTGGTCGAAAAGAGGAACTAAGCTAAGAAAATCACATTGACGAATTCCGGAAAAGAATCCGAGTGAGAAGAAGTTCGCTCACTTTCTGGAGTATCTGAGAGGCATTAGCCTAAACATTCCGTTCCTAGATGTCATCATTGAGATCCCAACGTATGCCAAGTTTCTGAAGGACTTATAACGGGACAGAAAAAGACGGAGAAGATCATGCTAGCCAAGCAAGGGACATGGTTCGTCAACAAGGACAATGGGCCAAAGAAGCTCAGGGACCCCTGTAGCTTCAGAATTTCATGCACATTAGGCGGAGTCTCCATACAGAAGGCTCTAGTTTATTTGGGGGCGAGCATCAGTCTCATGCCCCTCACTATGTTTAGAAAGCAAAATATGGGGATTGATCTGAAGCCAACCGACATGAAGATACTACTTGCTGACGGACGTATTACTAGACCGGTTGGAATATCTGAAAATGTGTCATTACAAATTCCAGGTGGACTTTGCGTGCCATGTGAATTTTTCATTATGGACGTAAATGAAGTTGGAGATACATCGCTTATTCTTGGGTGCCCTTTCTTGGCTACAGCTGGAGTGATTGTTGATGTGCGGGAAGAAATGTTGTCACTCAATGTTGGAAACATTGAAGTCAAATTCCATCTTCTGTGGGTTATAAAGAGTTGGTCGACAATTGAAGAGAATGATTACGTCGACCTACTTGAAGAGATCATTGAAGAAGGGGCCAATTTCTGAAAAGGATACTCGCATTGAAGACACCCCGAACCCTCTCACCGATGAAGAGGAAAATGATGCTGACGTTGTTAGGATAAGAGAGCTCTGCAAACTCTCTTCCGAGAAGCATCCAAAGCACACGCCACCGGTGAAGCCACAATAAACATCACCGAAGAAGAACAATGAGCCTTTGAAGGCTAGAAGTGAAGCTTGTGGGAAGTTATCTCCCACCATTATGAAGAAGGAGACGCTACATGAGGAGACCAAGCAAGATAACGTTGAGCGTTCAAAGCCCACCGTTCTCCTAGCTAAATTTGACATGCGCAACTCCTATGCGCTGAATATCCCGTGCTAAACGCAAATTATGAGGGGCCAAGCTCAAGACCATAAACGAGCATTTATCGAGAGGCAACCCGACATTTCTATCTTTGTTTTTGTTCATTATTAGTTTTTGTTTTGTTTGAAAATATAAAAAAATCGACCAATCGAAAGTTAGGAAAAATTCTGATAATGGGTAATGTTTTATCTGCAGGGAGAAGACCATGAGGATGACAAATTAATGGAGAGTAGATGCAATGAAGGAGATCCATGCCATGGAGGAGTTTGAACGAGAAAATAAGGAGGAATTTGAAGAATGAGAGCAAAAAAAGAAGATGGAGAGCAACAGAAACTAGGGGCTGAAAATACAACCCCCCTCGATATATTGAGACCCTCACTCAACCGAGTGAGAATACTGATTACAGAAGTATAAAAACTCAACTCTGTAAATTTATACCACTCTACTGAGTGCCTATGTCACTGGACCGAGTGGATCCCTGTAGCAGAACCTAAAAAATCAATGCTCTGTGAAGCCTCCTCAGTCGACTGGGTGACTAGTTCACTCGACCAAGTGATTAGTCTACTCGACCAAGTGGGAGACTGTAGCAGAAATAATGTTCTGTTTCATCTACTTACTATACCGAGTGACTCAACTCATTCGATCGATTCACTCAAACTCACTGCACCCTAAAAAATCAACTTTCCTTATCGAATCGAGTAACTCGACCGAGTGACTAAAGTCACTCGACCGAGTGACTTTAGTCGGCAGAATCATTTAAAAGGGGGAAAACAGCTCGACCGAGCTCACACTCTCAATCGATCGTAGCTACCCCAATTTTCCTTCAACCCTAGCCACTCGATCGAGCATCTCAACCTCACTCGACCGTGCCACCACCTCTGACCACCCCCTCCGGCCATCCCCCCACCCACCTCTCCATGAAGCCCCAATTCACATCATGTCTCTTCCCCTACCTCTCATAAGCCCTAATTCAACCCCAAATCCCAATTAACCCTCTAATCTCTGCATTATCCCGATTTTCCCCAAGTAATCAAAATTTTCAAAAATAATTTATATTTTTTGTGCAACAGGAAAGCTTGGGGGAGATCCGTTACTAGCAATTGGGAGATATAGCTTTGAGGATTCATCCTACACTGTGGGCAGTGTTTGGAAATCCCATCGGTCACTTGGTATGCTCGTTCCATTTCATATCTATTGCGACCATATAAATTTTTTGTGGAGTGCTTCATATTCACGATACACCATGCCTCCACAGACTCCGTCTGGGTATAGACAGCCTACTGCCAAAAAGAAGGAGACTGGTGACACCTGCGCTTCTTCTTCTGGGACAGCACCTCCACCACCACATAACGACCCCATCCTTACACTCCCAACACCACATGTACCACCAGCACAACCACCTCCACCTTTATAGACGTATGAAATCACTTTCAGAGATGATGTACTCCAAGTGTCCGTTCATTCCCTCTATGTTCGCTCACATTCCTACACTAGAGCGTCTAGGGCTGTTCCCGGGCTTGCACTAGCTTTATGACAATGTTGGTTGGTGCGATTTTCTATCGATGTCAGTGAAAACCTACGTTCGACCGACACTAGAGGTCTTGAATTCTATTCATATGACTCCTATGGGTTATTCTTTCAGGATCATAGACCATGATTGTGAGATCACTCACGACATGGTCCGTGCTTACTTTCACTGGCCCCCAGTCCCAGATCCTGACATAGCATTTGGTCCTAGTCATCACCCCCTGCCTTTTCTGCTGGAGCATTTTGGGAGCTGAACACAGGCATCCCACACTTTGACCCTAGTCGGACAAAGGCTTCATCGATAGTCCACTACTGCCTACGCTTCGTATAACACCTTTTGGTGACTACTCAATTTGCTAGGCTAGAGGTCGAGACTATGTCCACACCTGAGCTTTCCATTTTATGGGCCATGACATGGGGATAGATTTTGAGGCTGGCGGGGACATCTTAGTTCATGCCATATCCATCGATGTCGCTAGTTAGTTTTTCAACCACATTCTTTCCATGCTCACCTCCACCAAGGGGACATGTTGTGGCGGTCTCATCAACCTTCTGGCCCCTATCTTCGATATCCAGATGCCTGCTAGGCTAACCATTGCTGCGGGACATACATCACTTACATACCATATCTTGACCCGTATGCATATGATCCAATTACATGGCCATCGACATTGGGTTTGGCTCCATGGTCCTTTCTCCGTAGATTATATCGTGCTTCCGAACCATGATCGAACTCACATGGGACCAGTAGGTACTGAGTGGAGGTTCCCCATGGAGCTCCTCATTCCACCTGTTTACGTGTTAGAGCCTGATGATGAGCAGTAACAGCCTCCCGTCGAGCCACACCTAGCTGAGATTCACATAGTTCAGCCTGTCTCTGAGCCCTTACATGGACCCAGCACATCTGTCTCCACGTCTATTCGTGCTGAGGGTTCCTCATCCACCTCTATCCCTACGAGTTTTATTACTGAGATTTTTGTGTCTGGTGTGAACGCTCGTCCATTTGGCACTCAAATTGGGACGGGGATGCTAGGAATAGAATTTGGCAAGCGCACGGTGTCGAAGTGTGGCTTGGGGGTCAAAATCACGGGGATGCATGTATTGTTCTTGGAAACATTCGGGAACCGGTTCACCCGATGGGTGAGCTAGCCTAATCTCTGGTTGGTTGTCACGATAGTAAACTGATGGAAAATAAGTAAGAGGTAAAAAGGTTAACCTAGGACTTTGGCTTCTGCCCTATTATAAGTTCTCACTATTACGGCCGAAGGATAGTAATGGGATCGGATTCTAGGGTTTAGCGGTGAGACGTTGCCTCTAATAGTGGTACCTAGCGTCCCATGGGCACGATATTCCGGTCGATGCATAGGATGATATGCTAGGTCTACCCGGGTTCGAACGGTGGGCATTCCCATGTCCAACACCGCCCGGCTCCGTGAGCACTAAGCTCGCAACGATTTCTCCCGACATTTCTTCCAAGCCGTTCACACGCGCAAGGAATCAATGTCTACGCTAGGGGGTGAGCTGTAGCTAGAGAATCAAACTCCTGTTTTATTTCCCCTTGGCCTGACGGTCAAAGGCGGTCTTTCTCCTGTCGATGACAATGAAAAGCCCCCGTGTAACCATCAAAATCCCTAGATCCTATCGGATCCCTAATCCTATGGCCGTTCTAGGGAGAACCCTCAAAGGGGCTTCCACCAATGTCTCAGATTGAAGAACTACTCACTATTCATGGTATGAAATGCAATAAAACAAGTTATAGCCATTAGAATAGAAATCATGCAATAGATTACCCTAGCAAATAGTAGTATAAACGCAATATCAAAATATAGGAATGATCAAAGAACTTACAAATAGAATTAAATTCAGAGCAGCCAAAAATCCCTAAAACAGCTTAAAATGGGGATTACGTTTCTGGGAAAACCTAGCCTTATTTATACAATTTGGCAAGATGCTAGGGAATATTCCCACAAAAAGACAAAAATAGACATTCACCCGATCAGATGAGACTTCACCCGATCGGGTGAAACGACGGAAAATTTGGTCTTTAGCTTCTGATAAATCTCACCCGATAACTGAACCGATCAGGTGAGGTCTCGACTTCTTCAGCATTGAAGTAGTAGCTACAGGTGACCCGATCCGTTGACAAGTCAACCGATCGGGTGAACTTTGGCTCTCAAAACAACATCCTGTGTCACATCCACCCGATCACTGAACCGATTGGGTGGATTTGCCTCTTCCTCGGGGCTGATACGGCCACATGAACCGATCGGGTGGATCTGTCTACCCGATCGGTTGAGAGCTGATACATGGTTTATCTTGGCGATTGGCTCTAAGGATCTCAGGCGATACCTCCCGTTGCTCCGGAGACTCATGATGTTGGCTATGTCCCCTGCGCTAGTAATATCCTACAAAAGCAACAGACACAACGAAAGTAAAAAGGAACTAAAAACACAAAGGAATCGATTCGAAACAACGAAAAACGACGGGAAATTACGGAGAAGACGTGCATGAATGTATAAAATATAAACGCACGTCAAAATCTCCCAAGCTGAACCCTTCCTCGTCCTCGAGGAAGATCAGTGAGAATAAAAGCTCGGAGGGGAAAATAGAAAGAAAGAAACAGAAAAAGAAAATGAAATCCTAGATTACCCATCAGAGCCAACGAAAACTAATCACGACACACTAAGTAAGCACGTGAGAAGCATAGCACTAAGCCCAGGAATACGAGTCCCTACTAGTGTCGTGGGTCCATGCGGTGAAGCGCGAGTGAGTACGGTTGTGAGCTAGCCAATGGTGTAACTATCTAAATCGTGCAATCAAGCTCCATATACACATATCCATGGAATGACCCAAATATCGAATCAATTCGAGTTAGCGGTGAATAATAGTTCAAGAATTAATAAGAATTGAGTAAGAATAGAAACATGTCATATGTCAGGGACTCTACTACTAGAAACTAGAAAATCGCCACACGATTGCCAAGATGATTGCTAGAAAGCTCCTATGCCATGTACGAAAGGGGTTGAGTAGGTTTGGAGGAGAGCACTTGGTCCAAATTCTTGCCTTCCCTTTATTCACGGCGGTAGGAGTAATATTCACAACAGAAATAATTTTGGGGTTTTGGATATTTGTATTTTTTTTGGATTTTGGCTATACATATTCTTTCTTTTCTCCTCTCTCTTTTTTCTTCTTCTTTTTTTTTGTAGAAGTGGGATAATGTGCATTCTCCAAAAGCGGGAGAACGATGCGCTGGTAAGTGGCAAAATTGTGAACTCTCCCAAGTGGAAGTAAAGTACACGACGAGGGGATTTGCACCAAGTAAAACAAAAAATAATTCGAATTCTAAACTCTAGGCAAAAGGAAATTTTTCGCGGATCAGAGCGTAAGCAACATGGGTTATCCTAGTCCTATTGTTAGAGTCCCGATACATACGATTTGAAGCGTAAATATATAGATGATTCATGCATAATGAAGCACAAAGTAGAGGCAATATACCGCATATTCAAAATTGAAGCATGATAGTCTAGGGGTCATCTATGGATAGGCAAATAAAACTAAATCACAACATAGAAGCACACCAACTAGCTAGTCACAACAAACAACTCAACTCAAAAAGCAAAGTGAACCAACGGAGCATAAAATGCAATAGAACTCGGCTTCCTAGGATTAGTGAGGATAGTTATCTCTACTTAGCTAAAGTGTGCGTGTGGTTTAGTGGCAGTTTCATCATGCGGGGTCATCTCTAGGAGAGAGGGGATAAGGATGGAAAAAAAAGAAAAAGAAAAACACAACGAAAACGACTCAAAAACGGTGAAAAAGACACGACTGACGCACATAGTGCGACTCCCCCAAGATGAACGTTGCATTTCCCTCAATGCGATAGGATTAAAAACAGGAGGGCAACGAAATATGGAAGGGAAGTAAGCACCAACAAAGAAACGGAAAAGACATGAAAAACACACAAAAAGAGACGTAGAAAAATAAAAAAAATAAATACCGAAACCAACTATACAAAAGACATACACACAAACACACAAAATAAGCACACAGTAGACAAGTGACACGACGACAATCACAAAATATTGATCTCCCCCAAGCTGATCTCAACAATTCGTGAAAAAAGATATGATCATGGTGAATTAGAAAAACTGGCTAGGAGAAAATCAGAAAAAGGAAAATCAAGGTGCAGGAGTAGAAGGCTCCTCATCCTCCTCGAAAGAGAGTGGAGGGGTGTTGCCTGGAGAGGTGACGGGTGTGTGAAGAAGTGGAGAAAGAGGGGGAGATCGTGCAATGGTGGGCTCTGTGGGGATGTAAATGATGGCGGTGAGAACGGAACGTGTAGGGATACGGTGACTGATGGGGAGGGTGTGGGTAATGATCTCGCACGCACAACGACATATTTCTTGTGACGCGATTAGGCTGTGGTGATAGAGGTGAAAGGTGGTGGGAGTGGAGGGTCAACGGTAGTGGTGGTGGGAGGGGAAGAAGTGGTGGAAAGAGGAGAAGTGGTGGTAGGAGAGGAAGATCATCGAGGAGGTGATGGGGGTGGAGCACTGTGGATATGGGTCAAAAGACGGAGGATGGTGGCTACGTTTCGCTCGAGAGCGAGGAAACATGGATGGGGTAGGAAAGAGGTATATGGATCCGAGGGTGATGAGGAGGATGCGCCAGCATACAAAGCAGCCATCTCGGCCTCGAGAGCAAGGCGAGTAGAAGTGGCATGGCACACGACAGAGTGTGTGCCGGTAGCAGTGGTCGTGTCAACATGAGAGGCCAGGCCATGCAGGACCATAGTCAGGGCCTCGGAGGAAACAGCAGCAACAGCCAGGGTGGCGATACTGGGTCCAGCCCCGGGGTCTCCTCTGAACTCAGGAATATCCTTCTCACCTAAGTGGACGGCAGGGGAAGGTGATCTAGGAGCGTCAGGAAGAACAAACTGAAGGTGTAGCCACGCCCCTACAAATTCAGGATCAGGTGAGAATGACCAATCTGCCAGAAGCTCAATTGTTACTCGATCAAGGTTCGGCAGAATGGTATAAGGTGCATGGGGATGGCCATAATGGAAAGCAAACTGACCGCCGCCTAGCGGCTTGATCATATAGGTGTGCCTCAGGACATCGATGTCAAGATGGATGGATCCTGGGGCACGGGGCAAATCAGGGGGAAACTCAATGTTGAAGGGTGGGTGTAGGGCAATGATAGTGATGAGGCCACCGCAGCAATATTTTCCTTTATTTGCGCGGCTAATAGCAACAAGCTTTTGAATTAGCCACGCAGCGGCATTGATGCGAATGCGCGGTGCCTCGAAAGTACTCCCATCAACACCAGGAATGAAAGGAAAAGTCATCGCCCATAAAATAAAATGATCGGGTATGGTCACGGTGTCGGACTCATCCCGTGGAAAGAAAGTGCTTGAGATAATACGATGGGCGAGGTGGAAGACTGGGTGGATAATAGAAGAGGCCTTGCATTGCCCCTAGGATAATGATCGTGTAATGTGAGACGCTGCCAAAAGAAGTCGACGTCAAAGTTGGGATGCAATTCATTGGGAAGGGAACTACCTTGAAGATTGGGAAACCCAAAAATATCGTTGACAGTGGTCAAAGGGGCACGGAAATTTTGGTTTCGAAGGCGAAAAATGATATTTGACCCCGGCTCGATTTTGATTGTGGAGAGGAATTCTAGTGTGAGCACGGGGTAGGATTGAGCATGTGCGTGGAGGAAACCAAGCCATCCCAAGTTCACGAATAAAGATTCGACTTCGGAGAAAACTCCAAGAGCGAATAAGGTTTGATCGTGTGCAAACTTGGTGGCGAGGTGAGGGCGTTGGTCCAGGCGTTAGAAGAAATCTTTGTGGGCTTGTCTCATAAAGCGAATACCTTGAGGTCCAAGCAATGGGTCTCTTGCAGGAATGATAGATGGGGGTGGTGTTTGGGTAGGCAGTGGTTGAGGAGCACGTCCACGTGTAGGACGTGTGGGTCGTTGTCTCTTGCAAGACAGCTCCTCATCCACCATGAGTTGCTTACCATTATCCTTGTCTTCTACCATGATATTGTCGCGATTTGATGTGAAATGCAAGATGATATATGGGTGCACACAACAAATGACAAAGTGACAAAATAAAAATTCCTGGGGAAATATAATAATCAAGTTATGGAGCGAGTTTACCCAGCAATGATGCGACTCCTAGCTCCCAAAAGATCCCTTAATGCGTGAGTTTCGTTCCGGAGAGCCACCGTAAACTAATCCGAAGAGAACAGAATTTTTGAAAATTGGGAAAATTAGGGCTAGGGTTTCGAAGGTTTTGCGATTTGAACGTGGTCGACGGAGGGACCTCGATGGTGGGGAAGTAGTAGAGGAAGTGAGGGAGTATGATTAGGAGCAGTAGGTGTGATGGGGAAGATCATTTTGGAAGAAGTCGAAACGAACCCCTTGAATGCGTTTTTTTGGAGGTCAGGTGAAATGGAAGTCAGGAGGGGGTTGATATATATAGGGTTTAGGTTAACCAATTGGGTGAAAACCACCCGATCGGTTGGATCAATTTTCAAAAAATCCCTTGGATCAGCAGCTACAGGTCACCCGATCGGGTGAGATCTCACCCGATCGGTTGATCGCTCTCCAAAAAACTTTCCAAGCCTCTGTTTTCTTCACCCGATCATCGACCCGATTACCGAATTTATCACCCGATCGGTTCATCCTTCGATTGAAGATGACCACTTACTAAAACGATCCACCTGATCGGTTGACGTATGACCCGATCGGATGGGGCAATTCCTGCACAAAAAGTCTAATTTCTCTAAGTCTCCCAACAAAAAATCCCCACATCAGCATTTATTCACAAAAATTAATAAACTAATCTTATTAAACCCCACCAGAAGTTTAGGACATGGGTTTCCTCCCATGAAACACTATGTTTTATAGTCGTTCGCTCAACTTCCGATATGATATTCAGGGTGGCTTGAAGGGGTGACACTCAACGGTTGGCGTCCTCTCAGCGGTTGGGGCAAGAACTCTGGTTGTTGGCAGCGACGACAAATGGATGGTCTAAACACTCCACCACTGGTGATATCCGGGGGCTTCTCCTTTGTGCTGGCGACACTTGCCACTCTCTTCAAAATTTGAACTTTGTCAGCGGTGAGCATCAAAGGCCCTTTGCCCTTGCTCTTCATTCGAGCATTCTTTCGAAGTCCAGGTGGAGTTGACTAGGAGACACATTCTGGCCCAATAATTTCCTCTCCGTCTAGCCCAGAGTTCTCCACTATTCCATCCAAGTCTCCAGGGGGTTCCTAGAAATAACTTCCAATGCTCCTGCTTCATTAACTCTCTCTTCTTCAATCTCCAGAAGGTTGCAATTGGATTCCTAGGGTGGTAGCTTCATGGACAGCGCCAAGTCAAATTCCACCATTTGATCACCAACGTTTAAAGACAATTTTCCCTTCTTTACGTCAATGAGCACACCGGCGGTTGCCATAAAAGGTCTTCCGAGAATTATCGGAGTGTGATCATCCTCGGGCATATCCATCACCACAAAATCCACCGGCACACGTACACCGCGGACATTAACTGGTAGGTCGTTGACGACTCCCATGAGGTACTTGACGGATCGATCCGCTAGCTGCAAGGTCATCCCCGTAGGTTCCAGTTCACCCATATTAATCCTTCTATAGAGTGAGAGGGGCATCAGACTTACACTTGCTCCCAAATCAACAAGTGCTCTATTGATAGAGACTTCCCCTATAGAGCACGTGATCGAAAAACTCCTCGGGTCTTTAAGCTTCTGCAGATTTGCTTGTTGAATCAAAGCGCAACACTTCGTCGTGAGGACCACCTTTTCCTTTCTTGTCCCCTTCATCATTGGATCCTTAAAAAATTTCATGTCCGAGGGAATAGTCTCAATTTCTTCTAGGAACAGGATCTGACGACTTAGATCCTTCACCATCTTGAAGAACCTAACATACTTTTCGTCAATCTTGGCCTTGGCAAGCCTCTGCAGAAATGGTACCGAAGGCTTGAAAACCCTCAAGTCTTCACCCGCATTCTTCTTCGTCTTCTCAGAATCTCCCTCCGGAGTCATGGGACTTGAAGTTGAAGCTTCGTTGTCATTCATCTCCATATTTGGTTGCTCATCGACGACGGGCGCTTCACTATCTTTCTCGGCCTCCCATGCCGGAATCTTCTTTCCACTCCTCAGAACAATAGCAGAAACATTCACTTGACCGTGTGTCAAGGCTAGGGTTTGTCTTGGCCCCTTTGGATTCACCTCCGGTTGACCCGGCAATTGTCAGTGCGCCTTTTGGAGGTTGGCTACTTGTAACCCCAATTGGGTCACTTGGTCGGCCAAGGATTTCTGCCCAAGCTGTAGTTATTGAGTGATCTTCCCATGATTCGAAATGTACTGAGCCAGGAGGTTCTCAATCGGAGAGACCACTCGTTGTTGTTGATTGTACTGTTGTTATTGGAGCGGAGGTTGCTGATGTCTAAGAGGAAACTATTGATACATTTGCTGAGGCGGAGGAGGCTGGTATTGTTGTTGCTGAGGAGGTTTCTGAAATTATCGGTAGGGTGCCTTATAGCTAAAATTTGGATGATTTCGATTGTTGGGAGAATATCCAGGATTAGAACTTGTTCTCGGCAGATAGGACGCATTTTCTGTAGGATTATAAAATATGGCACTTGCTTGATCCACGGTCGCCGAAATCTCTCCAACATCGAAGTCTCCCATCACCTCAGTTTCCACGGCTGCTACTTGTTGTGGGTTAGCGGCACCGACTCCAACCATAAACACTGAAATTTGAGTAGAAAGCAAATCGAATTTGCTTGACAGCTTGTTCACTTCCTCAACCCAATGCATGCCACCAGCTTTTGGCGTAGCATGCTCATCACTCCACCTCTCATTATTGGATGCCATGTTCTCCAAGATAGTTCCGGCATCCACTTCGTTTCTTGACATGAAAGATCCACCCGATGACCATCCATAGAGGACTTCAAATCGTCCCCCAGTCCATTATAAAATAGGTTGATGATCTGCCAACTGGGGACCTCGTGGTGAGGACACTTCCTTTGCATTTCTTTGTACCTCACCCACGCTTCATATAGAGACCCATGGCTAGCCTGGGAGAAAGAGGAGATTTTGCTTCTTACCTTCATTGTCTTTCCCGGAGGAAAGAACTTGTTCAGGAATGTGTTCAAAAGCCGCTCCCAGGTTGTGAAAGTGTTGGGGTCTTTCCCCCTCAGCCATTGATTCGCTTTATCCCGTAGAGAGAACGAGAATAATCTTAACCGAATAGCCTTGGTTGATACGCCGTTGATCTTAAATGTCTCACACTTCTCCAAAAAAGAGTCTAAGTGCTCGATGGGATTCTCCATAGGGGCTCTAGAAAATTGGTCTTGTTGGATCCAAGCCACAAGTGATGGCTTCAACTCAAAGTTTCCTGTCGTAATGACGGGAGGTTGAATGATGGATGTAGACCCAATAGATGGCATCGAATATTTGAGCAAAGACTTTGGAGGGGTGACGTTTCCTGCCATGGCGGCAAATTCTTCTCTTCTTCTTCTTTCTGCGTTCAAACGCCTCAGGGTAGCGTTGATCTCGGGGATCCAAAGAAACTAAGTCTTTGAGACTCCTTGAGTTCCTGCGCATGAAAAATTAAGACATACCGTGAAGCACGTATGGTATGATACGAAATAAAAACAAATAAAAACAAAAGTAAAGAATGTGAAAATTATCACGGGGTAAGGTTGTGAGCTAGTCTCAAGGATAACATGGTCCTAAATGTGACAAGCATGTTGCCTCCTCGGCAACGATGCCATAAAGCTTCAACGCACGTCCGTTTGGCACACAAATCGGGACGGTGATACTAGGATTAGAATTTGTAAACCGCAAGCACACGATGTCGAAGTGTGGCTTGGGGGTCGATCACGGGGAGGCGTGAATTGTGCTTGGAAGCATTCGGGGGCTGGGTCACCCGATGGATTAGCTAGCCTAATCTCTGGTTGGTTGTCACAATAGTAAACTGATGGAAAAGATGTAAGATGTAAAAAGGGTAACCTAGGACTTTGGCTTCCGCCCTACTATGAGTTCCCACTATTACGGCCGAAGGATAGGAATGGGATCGGATTCTAGGGTTTCGCAGTGAGGTGTTGCCTCTAATAATGGTACCTAGCATCCCATGGGCCCGATATTCCGGTCAATGCCCAGGATGATGCGTTAGGTCTACCCGGGTTCGGACGGTGAGCATTCCCATGTCCAACACCGCCCGACTCCGGGAGCACTAAGCTCACAACGATTGCTCCAGACATTTCATCCAAGCCGTTCCCACGTGCAAGGGATCAATGTCTACGCTAAGGGGTGAGCTGTGGCTAGAGAATCAAACTCCCGTTTTATATCCCTTTTGCCCGACGGTCAAAGGCGGTATTTCTCCCGCCGATAAAAATAAAACGCCCCTGCGTAACCATCAAAATCCCTAGATCATATCGGATCCCTAATCCTATGGCCGTTCTAGGGAGAACCCATGAAGGGGATTCCACCAATGTCCCAGATTGAAGAACTGCTCACTATTCATGGTATGAAATGCAATAAAACAGGTTATAGCCATTAGAATAGAAATCATGCAATAGATTACTCTAGCAAATAGTAGTATAAACGCAATATCAAAATATAGGAATGACCAAAGAACTTACAAATAGAATTAAATTCGGACCAGCCAAAAATCCCTAAAATAAGCTTAAAATGGGGATTACGTTTCTGGGAAAACCTAGCCCTATTTATACAATTTGGCAAGATGCCAGGAAATATTCCCACAAAAAGACAAAAATAGACATTCACCCGATCGGATGAGACTTCACCCGATCGGGTGAAACGACGGGAAATTTGGTCTTCAGCTTCTGATAAATCTCACCCGATCACTGAACCGATCGGGTGAGTTCTCGACTTCTTGAGCATTGAAGCAGTAGTTACAGGTGACCCGATCGATTGACAAGTCAACTGATCGGGTGAACTTTGGCTCTCAAAACAGCGTCCTGTGTCACATCCACCCGATCACTGAACCGATCGGGTGGATTTGCCTCTTCCTCGGGACTGATACGGTCGCATGAACCGATCGGGTGGATCTATCTACCCGATCGATTGAGAGCTGATACATGGTTTATCTTGATGATTGGCTCTCAGGATCTCGTGCGACACCTCACGTTGCTCCGGGGACTCATGATGTTGGCCTTGTATATCCCCTGCGCTAGCAATATCCTGCAAAAGCACACAGACGCAACGAAAGTAAAAAGGAACTAAAAACACAAAGGAACGGATTCGAAACAACGAAAAACGACAAGAAATTATGGAGAAGATGTGCATGAATATATAAAATATAAACGCACGTCATGGTACCATTCCTATGATTTTTGAGAGTGCTGGGCCTTCTTTTCCTTCGAGTGTTGAGCTGTCTATTCCTTCGTCCGTGGAGATTCCTACATCCCTTGAGATCTTGACGTCTGGTGTGATCCTATATTCTACATTCACATCCACCCCCACCCGTCGATATTCCTATCTCTACTGTCTTCGTATTTTCAGAGTGTGTCATGGTGTCTGTCACCACATATGTTGCCACGACCTATGTACCCTCCTCTACTTTCGTTGAGATTCATGTTACCTCATCTGTTGCACCCACATCGAGAGCATACATGTGTCTCCGCCTCACCTGTAGGCTGAGCATCCTGTTGTGAGCCCTGCTCCACACATACACCCAATTGTAGCTCCACTCATTTTTGGAGGCCAAGGGATTCCTACCCGTACACGTCCCTCTTCTTCCACTACTGATTATAGGGATTCACACTTATGCACGGTTGAGTCTACGATAGCTGAGATTAGAGGCGATTTCCATCCCTCACCCAGACTGTTGTTGCCATGCAGCCCCATGTTGCTCGCATTCCTGGTTTTCAGTAGACGCTGACCCAGATTTCAGTAGTAGCAGCAGCCCGCACCACCCCCACCCCCACCACAGGGATATGATGGTGCTGCGCCTGAGTAGGCACTTGATTCTGATGCCTGATATATTCTGCTCTCATCTCTCCCAATTATTTTGTTTGCCATACTGTCTTCACCTTTTCATGGCAATATATATTTCGGCTTGGGGGAGAATATCTTTTGACCATTTTTACATACATATCATCATTTTGCATGCCTGACTTGCAAATCATTCTTATCTATCATATAGATGCATTAGGCTTTTATCTTTATAATCTTTCTTTTATTTTGCATCATTTTAGCATCCACACCCACCCACACATATCTTATATGTCCAGTGGCACACTTGTTTTGCTTCGGGGAGTGAGTGTACTCACGCACTTTTATTTTCACTTTTTACTTTATTTTTCCTTTATTTTCCACTTATTTCCACACTTTTTCATTTTATTTTCATTTTTCATTTTTACCATGCATCATATCTTCTTTTCTTTTAGAGTGCTTGCATGTGTGTATCGTTAGTTTTTTTACTTTATCCTTATTTCTTTTGCTTTCTTTGCTAGAAATGAATTCAACATGATGAATTAAGCGTCTTTCACTTTCTTTGCTTGAAATGAATTCAACATGATGAATTAAGCTTGAAAATCACTTTACATGTGCACTTATCCTTTTACCACGTTGTTGTCTTTATTTCTAATGTCATTTACGATATATGTGACGTGCGTTTATATTTTATATATTCACGTGCGCCTTCTTTGTGATTTTCTGTTCTTTTCCGTTGTTTCATATCCGTTCTTTTGTGTTTTTTGTATCTTTTTACTTTCTCCGTGTTTTTGTGCAAATGCAGGAGTTTCCAGCGTTGGGGACATACAAAGAAGATATCATGAGTCCCCGGAGCAACGGGAGGTGTCACGCGTGATCCCGGGGTCATACGGTGAAGAAATCCATGTATTAGCCCCCAACCAATCGGTTGGACAAAGCCAACTGATCAGTTGATGCACGCGTATCCGACCCGAACAGGAGCTGAAGTGAAGAGTAGCTCACCCGATCGGTTCAGCGATCAGGTGAGATCGACAGAGCTCTCCGTTATTTTGAGCTTAATTCCAACCGATCGGGTGACATCTCACCCGATCGGTTCATCTGCAGCCGCATTTCCCCAATTCACGACCCGATGACGCCAACCGCTCAGCTCAGCGACCGGTTGGTGCTTCTGAGCCCGATGGCCAAAGCGACTAGCAGTTCACCCGATCGGTTGATGCTTCAACCGATGGGTGGCCTCATTTTCTATATATAGTGACCTAGGTTTTCCAAAACATGGATCCCACATAGTTTTTCTGTCTTTTTGGGATTTGTGACGGCTCAAAATTTATTTTATCTTGTAAGTTTTCTGATTGTCTTGTAACTTTGATATTGTGTTAATACTATTACTAGCTTCTCTTTTCTATTGCTTGATTATGATTTCTTGGGTTGAATTTGATTGTGATGCTATTTTCGCCATGAATTGTGAGTAGTTCCCCAATCTAAGGCATTGGTGGAAACCCCTTCGTGGGTTCTCCCTAGAACGACCATAAGAATAGGATTTCGATAGGGTTTGGGAATTTAAATGGTTACGTGGGGCGTTTTATTGTCACTGGCGGGAGAAAGACCGCCTTTGACCGTCGGGCCAAGGGGAAATAAAACTGGCGTTTGATCCCCTAGCCACAGCTCACACCCCTAGCGTAGACATTGAATCCTAGCGCGTGGGAACAGCAAGATGAAATGTTGGGAATAATCGTTGCAAGTTTAGTGCTCCTGGAGTCGGTCGGTATTAATGGACATGGGAATGCCCACCGACCGAACCCAGGTAGTCCTAGCATATCATCCTGGGCATCGACCGGAATATCAAGCCCATGGGATGCTAGGTATCACTCTTAGAGGCAACGTCTCACCACTAAACCCTAAAGTCCAATCGTAATCCTATCCGCCGGTCGTAATAGAGAGGGCACATGATAGGGTGGTAACCAAAGTCCTAGGTTTCCTTTTATATCTTACATCCACCGTATTTCTATTCTGTGACTACTACCGATTGATCGGGCTAGCTTACCCATCGGGTGAACCGGTTCCTTCTTGACAACAAGCACAACACACGCCTCCCTGAGTTCGACCCTGAAGCCACACTACAACACCATGCTCTTGCGGTTATAAATATTTAAGTCTAGTATCCCCGATCCTATTGCCTATATTGCCAAATCTAGGGGACGCCAAGCTTTATGGCGCCGTTTCCGGGGAGGCAACGTGCTTGTTTTCATTTAGGACCCAGTAATCCCTGAGACTAGCTCATGAACGCGGTCACTGGACGGCGTTTTATCCAAAAAAATTATAAAAATTTCAATAAACAGATTCTTTCCCTACCACTATTATCAATTTGTGCTATTCCTTGTACCATTGACGCGCTTGTCGTAGCCAAAATTTTTGTTTGCCAGGTAAATTATGTGGATGCCCGATGGATCATACATCGGAAATTTTGATGCTTACACGCCATACGGTGCTCAGATAGGGGGAAATGAGAATTATCCTCAGGTCGTTGCAGTTTGCGAAGCTTGTGGGATGCAGGGATATACGGCCATCCATTGCCAATTCAGCGCCCAACCCTACACCCCACACTCATATACTCACAATATACATCAAGAACCCTCTCATCCTTACCCCCAAATTTACACACCCCATCCTCCACCAAAATCGACCCTTGAATTATTCTTGGAAAACTCCATTGCAACTCAAATGCAATGGACATCACCTCCACTTCCATTCCCACTCCTCTCGACGAAGTCTGGCCTTGAATTCTTATTAGAAGACAATATTTTAAACCAAGGCCAGATGACTCCACCACTTTCACTTCCACCACCTAGGACCGATCTTGAGTTGTTAGTGGCGAATTCCTTTGTAAATCAAGGCCCGACAAAACCATCACCCTCATCTCCATCTCAGAAGTCTATCCTTGAGTTATTGATGGAGGATTCCGCGGTAACCCAGGGACAGGTGGATTCACCAATTCAATGTCCGCCTACCACTTCTACTTTTGGGAGTGAAGCAATCTTATCTCATACATCATCGACAACTTGCACCACGGAAGGTAACTCTTATGGTTTACAATTTGAAAATTTTGATATGAGTCCACTTCCCCATGTAGGTACAATTTTTGAGACACACGGTACCGAGGAGGCCATGGAGGATGTCCATATCAACGAGGAGGGGGAGCGTGGTGCCATGAACATCATGGCTCATTCTATTAAGCCCCATGCCATCCTGCCTCTACCACTCCCTCCACAGCTCACCCTCACTCCACCAGAGGCATCACATCCACTAGAGCTTACTGCTCCCACTCAGGGAGATCTTTTAGACCCTATTTCTGAATCTCATAGTACATTCCCCATATTTTTAGATTCAAATACTACTGACATGACATACCCTCCAAAGGATCCAGATTCACATTATACGAGGATATGTCAGGGCATGTCAGCACCTGACGAGCTCGTCACTGAACATGGACAAGAGATCATCGTGTCACCACCAGGTCATAGCACCACATTCTCAGGGAGTCATCGTCAACTTTTTCCACGCTTTACATTTCACTTTGACGATACTCTTTGGGATACATTTATTGCGGGGAAGAATTTTTTATCACGGACTGATACTCCTTTTCTTTCGAATGATCTAGGTGGACATCATCGAGAGAATCTTGGGGGAGCATTGCTGGAGTTCGTTGGTGTTCGTGACACCAGAACATTGGCGGAGCCACAGAAAGAATAGGAAGAGCAGCTTCCCGCTCCGCTTCAGATCATAGATCCACCATTTGCTCAGTTGTATCTAAATCTAGTAGTGTAAAAAATTTTACCGCTCTCTAGTCTAGACTTGAATAAACTCGTCTCCTCTCGGCAGCTAGAGGAGCATATTAGGATTAATCACTTTTCTTTGAATAAAATTTGCCTCCATGCCGCGCCCCTCCACTCTTTTCCGAGGAGGATGGGGAGCCTTCTGGTCCTGCACTTTGATTTCTTTTTTCTGATTTTCCCCTACCCATCTTTTTCTGATTCACCATGATCAAATCTCTTTTCTGGCATTGTCATGATCAGCTTGGGAGAAATCAAATTTTTTGTGTGATTGTTGTCATGTCATGTTTGTCGTGTGCTTTTTGTGTGTGTCGTGTGTATGTGTTAGTATAGTTAGTTTGGATGTTTATTTTCTTTATTTTTTCCATATCTCGTCTTGTGTGTTTTTCACGTTTTTCCAGTTTATTTGTCGGTGCGTACTTCCCTCCCATTTTCATTGCCCTCCCGTATTTACTCCTATTGCATTGAGGGCAATGCAACATTTAGCTTGGGGGAGTCGCACTTTGTGCGTCAGTTGTGTCTTTTTCACGTTATTTTTGAGTCGTTTTCATCGTGTTTTTCTTTTTCTTTCTTTCTTTTTATTCTCCCTCTCCTAAAGATGACCCCACATGATGAACTGCCACGGAACTACACACACACTTAGCTTAGCTACGTTAATCACTTTCACTAACCCTAGGAAGCCGAGTCCTATTACATTTCATGCTTCGTGAGTTCACTTTGCTTTTGTGTGAGTTGTTTGTCGTGACTAGCTAGTTGGTGTGCTTCTATATTATGATTTTGATTTATATACCTATCCTTGGTTGACCCCTAGACTATCATGCTTCAATTTTGGATATGCAGTATTTTTCCTTCACTATTTGCTTCTCTATGCATGATATACATAGTATGCTTCAATTCGCATGTGTCGGGACTCTACCAATAGGACTAGGATAACTCATTTAGCCTATGCTCTGATTTGCGAGAAAAGTCTTCTTTTGCCCAAGTGTTTAGAATTCGATTTCTTTTTTGTTTTACTTGGTGCAAATCCCATCGTCGTGTACCGTTCTCCCACTTGGGAGAGTACACAAGTATATAGCCAAAAATCCAAAAACCCAAAAGAAAAAAGGGAGAGAAGTAAAATCCAAAAAAAAAAAGAAAAGAAACCAATATATATATAGCCAAAAATCCAAAAAAAAATACAAATACCCGAAACCCAAAAAAATTCCCGTGTGAATATTATTCATATCCACCGTGAATAAAGGGAAGGAGATAATTTGCACTGAGTGTTCTACTCCACACCTTCTCAACCTCCTTCATTTTCGAACACACTTGGCATAGAAATTTTCTAGCAATTATCTAGGCTATAGTGTGGTGATCTTCTAGTTCCTAGCGGTCGAGTACCCGACACATGATACGTTTCAATTCTTATTCTATTCTCATGCATGCTTGAGCTATTATTCACCACTTATTCGAATTGAATCGACATTTGGGTCATTCCTTATGTTTGTGTATATGGAGCTTTATTGCACAATTTAGATAGTGACACCGTCTGCTAGCTCATGACCACACTCACTCGCACTTCACTGCGTGGGCCCACGACACCTGTATGGACTCATATTCCTTGGGTTAGTGATGTGTTTTATCTCTTGCTAGCTTAGTGTGGCGTGTTTGATTTTGTTGGCTCTGACGGGCGATCAAGGATTTTGTTTTCTCTTTCTGTTTCTCTCTCTCTATTTTTCCCTCCGAGCTCCTACTCTCACTCATCTTCCTCGAGGACGAGGAAGGGTTCAGCTTGGGGGATTTTGACGTGTGTTTATATTTTATATATTCACGCGTGCCTTCTTTGTGATTTTCTATTGTTTTTCGCTGTTTCATATCAGTTCTTTTGTGTTTTTTGTATCTTTTCACTTTCTCCATGTTTTTGTGCAAATGCATGAGTTTCCAGCGTTGGGGACATACAAATAAGAAATCATGAGTCCCCGGAGCAACGGGGGGTGTCACGCGTGATCCCCAGGGCCAAACGGCGAAGAAATCCATGTATCAGCCCCCAACCGATCGGTTGGACAGAGCCAACCGATCAGTTGATGCACCCGTATCCGACCCGGACAAGAGCTGAAGTGAAGAGCAGCTCACCCGATCGGTTCAGCGATCGGGTGAGATCGACAGAGCTCTCTGTTTTTTTGAGCTCAATTCCAACCGATCGGGTGACATCTCACTCGATCGGTTCATCTATAGCCACATTTCCCAAATTCACGACCCGATGACGCCAATCGCTCAGCTCAGCAACCGGTTGATGCTTCTGAGCCCGATGGCCAAAGCGACTAGCAGCTCACCCGATCGGTTGATGCTTCAACCGATGGGTGGCCTCATTTTCTATATATAGTGACCTAGGTTTTCCAAAACATGGATCCCCCATAGTTTTTCTGTCTTTTGGGGATTTGTGACGGCTCAGAATTTATTTTATCTCGTAAGTTTTCTGATTGTCTTGTAACTTTGATATTACATTAATACTATTACTAGCTTCTCTTTTCTATTGCTTGATTATGATTTCAACGGTTGAATTTGATTGTGATGCTATTTTCGCCATGAATTGTGAGTAGTTCCCCAATATAGGGCATTGGTGGAAACCCCTTCGTAGGTTCTCCCTAGAACGACCATAGGAATAGGATTTCGATAGGGTTTGGGAATTTAGATGGTTACGCGGGGCGTTTTATTGTCACTGGCGGGAGAAAGACCGCATTTGACCGTCCGGCCAATGGGAAATAAAACTGGCGTTTGATCCCCTAGCCACAGCTCACACCCCTAGCATAGACATTGAATCCTAGCGCGTGGGAACAGCAGGATGAAATGTTGGGAGTAATTTTTGCGAGTTTAGTGCTCCCGGAGTCGGTCGGTGTTAATGGACATGGGAATGCCCACCGACCGAACCCAGGTAGTCCTAGCGTATCATCCTGGGCATCGACCGGAATATCGGGCCCATGGGACGCTAGGTATCACTCTTAGAGGCAACGTCTCATAACTAAACCCTAAAGTCCAATCGTAATCCTATCCGCCGATCGTAATAGAGAGGGCACATGATAGGGTGGAAACCAAAGTCCTAGGTTTCCTTTTATATCTTACATCCACCGTATTTCTATTTTGTGACTACCTACCGATTGATCGGGCTAGCTCACCCATCGGGTGAACCGGTTCCTTCTTGACAACAAGCACAACACACGCCTCCCTGAGTTCGACCCCCAAGCCACACTACAACACCGTGCGCTTGCGGTTATAAATATTTAAATCTGGTATCCCCGATCCTATTGCTTATATTGCTAAATCTAGGGGACGTCAATATGTGTGTGCACTTGAGAAAAAGAACTTCTAATGTGACATTGAGTGCTTATGAATGAATTTTAACGTTAACCTGTCTAAGAAGTACTTTATTGTATGCTGTTTGTAGAAAACATACCAAGATTCAAGCATTGACTGCATTATATTTGGAGTACTGCTTTCATATGTATACCACTTCTTATTTGCATGAATTGTGTGCGAAATCTTCGGGTTAAATGAAATGAATGTCATTTGATATGAGTAGGTTAGTCTACTTTTAGAAATTAAATTGAGTAGAAGACATTACCATGCCGACGTAGTTATGCACATACAAAGAGTGAACTGAGCAATATTATTTATTCTTTCTACATATATCTTGAAAAAAATTTATACAAACAATCATTAGAAATTCTCCCTTAGAGTGATTCTTATTTCAGCATCTTTTCCAATTCACCAAAAAAGCCAAAAAGCCCCAAAATTCCAAAACCACAAAAAAAAATATTCATTTTGATATGAGTCTAGTGTATATATTGATTAGAAAAAAAGAAATAAATCTGTATATAAATAAAGAAATGAGTATATACACAAGCTCTTATCTTGTAAATACCTTTTCCTTTCTTTTCTTTCTCTTTTCTTTTCTGGAACCACAATATTTAGGAACAGCCATTTTATTGATATTTGATGCCATTACGCCTATAGATAAGCTTGGGAAAGAAAATCCAATGATGAGTGAGAGAGTGATTACTTATATGTTCATGACTACCGAAGCTGTCTCTAATACTTAGGGAGATGACTTTGAGTATGACAACACCTATGAGTTGAAAAATGAACATGAAATTCATAAAACCACATCTTTCTATTCTTATTAGTATGAATTGTGTGATATCTCTTATACTTCAAGTAGAAGCAGTCAATTGAAAAGTGTGTTGGTTATGCATATGTATATCGTTTTCTATGCCTTAGACGATGTTTAATGTTAAAATGATTTCATATTTCATAAAATTCACATTGTTCTCGGTTTTCATATCAAGTGTGCCAAATATGAAAATGATATTGAAATAAAAACGATAGTGTGCTTATATTTCTTGTTGGTGCACCTTGGTATGTGAATTCGAGTTCTGAGAGACTGATCTAGCAACTCCCTTTCTTCATTTTTCTTTTTTATCTTTTGGCTTTCCTTATTTTTTATTTTTATTCACCAAGTTAGCTTCTTACTTATTTCCTCGAGGACGGGTAAAAGGTAAGCTTGGGGGATTTTGATATGCTCATATTTTACACTTTATATCTGTATATTTTCACGTAATATCGATTGCTCATATTGCGAATTTGAAGCTTAAACGACGATTTCTCGATGAATTTCACTATTTCTATGTTTTATTTGATTTTTCAAGAAATATGAAGCAATCGGGAGCAAATTAGAGCTATGAGCATACACACGCATGCTGAAGCGTCAGCGGTCATGATATCGAGGAGCTTACGGTGCTAGAAGAGAAGAAGAAGCGAAAGGAATGGAGGAGAAAGAGAAAGGAAAGGAGGAGGAGAAAGAAGAGCAAAACCAGCTCACTCAGTCGAGTGGATCAGACCACTCGACCAATTGAGGCTGACACCAGCCAAGCCTAAGCCACGAAGCGTGCCAAAGTGACTCGGACGAGTGATAATTTCACTTAACCGAGTGAGTCAACCACTCGACCGAGTGGCCAGAAGATACAAAACACTGATTTTTGGAGTTTTTTGCATGAATTCACACTCGAACGAGTGAGGAGTCCCACTCGACTGACTGAGGAGTCCCACTCGGCCGAGTGAGCCGGCGGCCAGAATCTGAAAGCTAGGGTTTATTTCATATTTTGCGTATTTTGGTCCACTTTTTCTGAATCTTTTGGACTTCTATAAATAGAGAATTTAGTAGCCGTCAAGAGAGAGAGAGAGGCGATACGGCTAGAGACAAAGGAAAAACTTGGATATTTATTTGCTTTTGCTATTGATTGGAGAAGTTAGTTCTTAATTATCTTGTTCATTTGAAGCTTTGGATAACTTTGTTTTGTCTAAACTCTTGAGCTTTTTAGTTTTTATGAATATTTCTTAATTAGATCTCTTTTCTATGATGATTTCCATTGTCTCCATGAATTCTATTGCTTTGATCACGTTGATTAATGAGTAGTCTCTTTGCTCTAGGGCAAAGGGATGAACCCTATGGATCTAGGGTTTGATATGTGAAATTTATTGAAACCCATGTTGCTAAACTTGTTTTAGGGTTAGATTATGGTTGATTAACTACAAATAGCTAGGGATTTTTACTTAGATCTTGAGAGCTCGCCCTAGATATTTGATTTAGATCCATAATTCGGATATCCTAGATTTGGTGCATGAGAGCGACCAAAGCAAGCATCTTTATTATATTTCTATGATTATATTCGTCTGTACGACAGTAAGGCGAATACAAACCATCATAATCTAGATTCGAACTCACATTGCACCACGGTGAACTTGAGGGATGATTGAATTATATTGTCGACCTTAATACTAATAATTTATACTAGGCTTGTGCGAGAGCGAGGTTCTAGCTTGAGTTATTATAGACTTGTGTAGCGCGAGAGCGTGCACTGGGTCATAACATAGTTGCAACAATTTCACCCTAAGCCAAGAGTTAGTAATTAGGAGTTCATATTCACATTGATACTCGAAAATCTATAGTCGAGATTCCCTGGTCCTAGGCATACTTATTAATTTAATTACAACCGATATTTTTACACGTTCGTGACACACCATTCTACACCATTATTCCTACTCTTTGCTACACCTGGATAACCAAGATAATACCAACCGCATCCCCGTGATTCGATACCCGCTCACCACTTAACCGTGTGTTTGCGATAAAACTACATTGTTTTCTGGGTACATTTGGACACGATCACTTGTCACCCTTCTTAGTCTTTGAGTAAGTACAGAGATCGACGCTTCTTACGGGCAATGGGCATTTGGCGCGTCGATTTGCGAAAGGCTTTGCTTTGCTCTTGAGAGGTTTGAGTTGGCTGTCACCTGACCTCCAGCATGTGCTAGAGCATTCTGTTTCATTAGCAGTCTCAATCATCATAGACCTTTTCTCCTAACTAGGAGAAGGCCCCCATGGCAGATCACTCCGGGGGCACGTCAAACTTTGTTCAGATCAGGTCATGAATCATCTTCTGCACGACTTCGTTCTTCTTTGCCTCACATGCCCAATCTTCTCGCTCCTTGAGGAGTTCCACCATAAGGGCATGATAGTCGGCCACTGTGGGAGTGGCAGAAGTCGCTAGGGGGCAGCAGTAGTCATTACAGGAGCAACAAAGGATTATGGAGGCAAATTACCAGCGGGGTGACTGTCCTCTATGTGACTGATTTCATGTGCACCACGGGACTCGTTCACTGCAATCTTCTTACACTTCACCCTTGGAGGAGACGATGTCGGTAAGGATGCTGAAGCAGAGGATGATGAAGAGCACGAAGGGAATAAAGAAGGTAAAGACGATGGAAATGATGAAGAGGTTGTTGCGATGAGAGCCTACGTTACCAGAGTTGTCACAAGGCCCTTCCTCTAGCACCAAATATTGATGACTAGGATCTCGCAGAATTGGGACTTGACTGATAAGGCAAGTATCCATGCAACAGGGAGCCCGAACAGGATGGTTTCGTCGGGCTAAATGATGTATCCTTCAATGCCACCTGAAATGGATAGAGAAAGCATCAGAGGAACCGGATGGGTGGTGGCCCACTGATTTGCCTTCGAGGCTTAAGTTAGAGTACAAAGAAGGACAGAGGGAGCATCGACTGAGTATGGCTGCCGCTAGGATTTGTTAATAGACTTTGAGATAGAAAATTCAAGATGGAAACTGGAGATGTGATTCAAAAATACCTCACGAAAAGATTGCTCCTTTGGCTTTATAAGGTTGGAGAGCAGTTATGCCACGTCAGATGGCCCCCCACTATTCTTCATAACCAATCTGTCAGCTATTAGCGGGATTATGGGAATCTTAACTGCCAACCATAAATGCTCCCATTTGATAAAGCTGCTCGTTCGGTGTACTAGCATAAGTGCTCCCCCGTCAAATCTGGCGGCACGTCGCTCTGATAAAGTGTGTCGTGCGTCGTCTGATGAGATGAGACTATCCTTACATGCATGCTGGATGGACCCATTGGTAACGGGTTGGAGTGAAATGCGGCCCATCTACCTGAAATTACGTCGTTGTGATCGATCGGACGGATCTTGCTAGACATGTGAGTGCCCGGGTCGTGGAGCCGAAGGAGCCGGCCCCGAGGAGGTTGTCCCTGTAAATGGCTATCGTTGACAGGCTGATGGCCGATCCGATGAGGTCGTTCCTATGGAATTGAGCTGCTGAAGGAGTCGACCTTATGAAAGATGCCTTTATCGAGCAGTCTGCTCAAAGAGCATGCTAAGTGCTATCGAGGTCTGGTCAGGCTAACCCCTCGAGCTAAAGGCCATGCGATCTTCTAGGACACATTTGGTTTCCGATGGGTCCTATATATCTAGCTCAGGCATGCCCCAATACTGGTGGGCCCAGCCGAACCATCATCTACAGCTGCCAACAAGGTGTCCATTGTGATTGAAGCATACTAGGCTCTGAGAAACAGAGGACATTACCCTGCCCGCCGACGACGTAAGGGATCTTGCTCAAAAGTTCGTGTCCATTCTCTATGATGGCCCTTCGAAGTTTGCCTTCGTTCCAGTCGTAAGCACGCTACATTCCCTTCTGTTTTGTGCATGAATGTATGTCTAGCAGGGGCATAACTACATGCAAAGTACCCCGAGAAGCTGCGTAGGGCAAAACATTTAACAGGATACTATTACTATATAATATCACCACCGCTTTAAAGCCTAAGTGGCTAAGGCCTTTGAACATTAGACAATAAGGCATGGGTTCGATTCCTAGATGTGCCTTTTATTTACATATTACTTACCATAATAGTTTATTTATTACAAAAAATCTCTTTTCTTACAATTACATACAATAGCGTATCATTTTAAATGTACATTTCTTACATATTGCATATAATAATTGTTTATTCATTAAAACCCTCTTTTCTTACATATTACATACAATAATCGTTTATTTATTAAAAATATATTTTACTATCACCATTTCTTTATAACCCAGTGTCTCAGACAATTGCG
Source organism: Scilla litardierei (assembly GCA_030789695.1). Lineage (NCBI taxonomy): Eukaryota > Viridiplantae > Streptophyta > Magnoliopsida > Asparagales > Asparagaceae > Scilla > Scilla litardierei. The sequence continues at coordinate 33,103 of JAULAV010002251.1, forward strand.
TATGGGATCACATATTATAGGTTTGATTCCAAGTGAGGAAATTTCTTATTTCTTACATAAATTTATCAATAATTATGAATTTACCATAAAAAAATTTCGGACATTAGAATTAATTTTGATTCATATGTTAATACAACATGCATTCCTATGCTAATACATTATTGTTGTGGGGTAAAATCCACTAATAGTGAATTTATATTAAAATGAGAATCACGATTACAATGATTACAAGTGTTTAGGGTGTAGACGAGGCTAATCACGCATTCGAGAGCACTTTGAGGAGGAATATATCAATGTCGCCCTTCATTTGGTGAAGGTCACTCGTTAATTGGTAAAGGTCACCGCGGATCGCTCCGATCACTGGTAGCTGAGGTGAGCTTCCTGCAAGAACAACAACTCGTCAGAAAGGCTTGGTTGGCTGTCAACCGAGAGCCTCTCCGATGCTTAAGTCAATTGATGACTATTTGGAGAACGTCGGACACTCTGGGCAATCTCAAAGGTAGATCGGCACTCATGTGGCAGACTTGGTGTCACGCCCCGCTTCCCAAAACAGCGGAGGCGAAGCGTGACTAGGCCCGCTTAGGCCGGAGCTAAGGAGCCCTGACCCAATAAGCGTCTGTGTGGTACCAAGACGAACGTACAGGTCCCTGCATATTAGTACAGAATAATAAAAGTACAAGAGGAAAGAACATCACATTTTATTCCAACATATCAAAAAGGTACCAAGTCTCAACGCCCGAAGGGCTACAACAGCAGAAAAGGAAATCTAGCGGTGCAAGCACCCAACCTAACAAGAAACAAAAGGTGCTACGCACCCAACTAAAGTAAATGGATAACTCTGGAAACTGCAACGGTAAGTCTCTAGCTCTGGTCCTCCTCAGGGTCGTACTTAGGATCGACACTCTCTGGCTCCACGTCAGCTGGCAGGTCAGTCTCCTCAACGTACTCTGGCTCGATCCCTGACGTACAGCACCAAAAGAAGGAACTGTACGTCAGGTAAGGTCTACAAGTAAAAGTTAGACCAAACTGCAAGTGCACCAATTATTTAACAAACATTTTACTGGTTGATTAACATGCTGAGGTTACAACAGGCGAACAAACAAAAGTACACGTAGCAGGAAAAGTAAACACGACAAGTGGTAGTCGTAGCGAGGGCTACCGACTACGAGACTAGCCTACAGGTGTCAAGACAAGACAGAACACGGAAAGCCAGACATGACAAGACACGACACGAAAAAAGGTTCATGCATGTTCGGTTCGAGGGGGATCAGACCCTCTTACCGCTTGCACGCTCAACCCTACCCCAAAATCCCAAGAATCGTGACAGGACAAGGGATCACTTGATCTAGCTTGACAAGTGCCCTATTGCTCTCTGAGCTGCGTATCAGTATAAGGGATCACCTGCTCTAGCTTGACAGGTGCCCTATTGCTCTCTGAGCTGTGTATCAGTACAAGGGATCACCTGCTCTAGCTTGACAGGTGCCCTATTGCCCATCGGGCTGTGAATCAGTACAAGGGATCACTCGCTCTGGCTTGGCGAGTGCCCTATTGCCCATCAGGCTGTGCAAGACGAAACGGGACATGGAAAGGACATGACACGATAAAACAGGAGGGGTTGTTCTAGGGTGTCCACAACTCACACATACGCATGTCAATCCTATGATGTCAAAATTGTTGTTTCTGGACTCAGACTTCGTTGTCAAATCTGAGCCATCAAGGGCGTCCCAGACGCTATCATTTCACGTCCGGTCCTCATCATTCCAAGATAACTATTCTAGCAAGACTAAGGCCTAAACATGGCCAAGAACGCAAGTGGTACACTTGCCTGTGGTGGCGAGTGCGTCGTCTCCCTGGTACGTCTCGTCCAAATGTCTCGTCGGCGGAAGAACGTCTGAAAATCGTGACAGGGCGACGGTGTCAGTTCACGATTCAGAATTTCTATTAGGGTTGTGTCTAGGTTAGCGGGACTAACCTAATCGTCAAAAATCACATTTTTAATGTTTTAGGCTAATCGACGATCTACCATAATTTGCACATGCAAGAAGTCCATTCGTCGATTTATCTACAGTTGCACAACGTTTTAAAGAGGAGCGGAAAGTAAATTTAATTTGATTATGTTGCTGATTTTAAATAGGGTTTTATCATTTACGGTGGGGGTTTCTACGAGTTTAGGGGACCAACCAGAAAATGACGATTGCACGAAGATCCGGCGTCAGATCTGGAAAGGTGGAAGCTTTGCGTCGTCCGGAAATTCCTAGGCCGCGGATAGCGCAGCGAGGAATGTTGATTGTTGGTGATGACGTTGGCCTCCGAAGGTGATGACGAAGATCTTGGCGTCTCCCGAGGTCGTCGTCGCTAGATCTGAGATCGGGGCGCCACGCGAGGAGAAGATGGATCTCAGAAGGGAAACGAGATGGCGGCCGGAGCTTGGCGGCAAGTTTCAGATCTGGGGAGAAGGTGAGGGTGGCCTGCTGGAAAAATGGAACGGATTAAGAAGGAGAAGAAGAAAGAGGAGAAAGAGAGAAGGAGGAAGGAGGAAGAAAATGAAGAGGAAAGAAGACCTTGAAGAAGGTGGAGGGCGCACGGGAGGAGGAAGAAGCTTAGGGAGAGGAAGGAGAGGGATTGGGGAAGAAGACAACTCAAAACAATGAGAAGAAAAGAGAAACAGCCGCGCGTTTAAATAAGAAAATGAAACGGCGGCTAGGTCAGAAATTAGGGTTTCGGGGTCAACTAGTCGGTCAGTGAAGGGTGGTTGACCGACTAGTTTGAGAACTAGTCGGTCGATCGTCTAACTGTGACCGACTAGAAGGCGAACAGAGAACAGTGTCGGTACAGGGTTGACAGATTTAGTCGGTCTGTGAAGGCTCGTCGACCGACTAGTTTGCAACCTAGTCGGTCGGCCAGTGTTCATTGACCGACTAAAGGATAAAAGTGGTCGACAAGAAGTTTTGAAAATTAGTCGGTCTGAGAAGAAAACTTTACCGACTAGTTCGTCAACTAGTCGGTCGGTATTCGTTCTTAAACCGACTAATGATAAACAGTAACTCGACTGCATGAAATGATCTCTAACTTAGTCGGTCTGCGAAGAAGTGTTGACCGACTAGTTTGGCAACTAGTCGGTCGGTGGATGAACTTAGACCGACTAAGAGTAAACAGTAACTCAATGGAAAAATCTGACGGAAACTAGTCGATCCATGAAGAGTTTCTGACCGACTAGATTGACATCTAGTCGGTTGGTCCTTGTTCTTGAACCGACTAAAGTACACATCAAGTCTCCAAATGAAGTGCGAAGCTTCGGGATGAGTTCTAGGGACTTCTAAAATGAGTCTGGCTCCAAGACAAGAGCGTCATGAAGCACGCTTAGCTCCAGATAGTGGAAAAAGATATGGAAGAGAAAAATAGAGAAGACGAACAATCATATATATATATATAAATATCATCATACAGAAACCAGCCGTTACATCCTACCCACCTTAAGGAAATTCCGCCCTCGGAATTTCTATCAGAAAAGGTGAGGGTAACGCTCTCTCATCTCATCCTCTCTCTCCCAAGTGGACTCTCCAGATGATCCGTGACGCCACATCACTCTCACCAGGTCGACTACCTTATTCCTCAACTGCTTCTGTCGACGGTCCAAAATCTGCACGGGCTGCTGGTCATATGTCAGGTCCGGACGGACCGTGATCTCCGAGAAATCCACTGCATGCGACGGATCACTGACGTACCGACGCAACTGAGATACGTGGAAAACGTCGTGAACCCCCACCAAAGATGGTGGCAGAGCAAGGCAGTAGGCCACCGCTCCCACACGCTCCAGCACATCGAAAGGTCCAATGTACCTTGGACTCAGCTTCCCATTCTTCCCGAATCGGATAACCCCGCGGTTCGAAGAAATCTTCAGGAAGACGTGGTCTCCAGGCTGAAACTCCAAGGGTCTCCTCTTGGCATCCGCCCAATGCTTGAATCGATCCTGTGCAACTCTGAGCTTCTCCTTGATGTCTCTCACGACATCCACAGCTTCTACTATCATCTCCGGACCCAACAGCTTCCGATCTCCAACGTCATCCCAGCTCAGTGGAGATCGACATTTCCTCCCATATAAGGCAGCAAATAGCGCCATGCCAATGCTCGCCTGGTAGCTATTGTTATAAGAAAACTCCACCAAATGGAGATGGTCCTCCCAAGATCCCTTCAAATCAAGCATACAAGTTCGCAACATATCCTCTAGTATCTGAATAGTCCTCTCGGACTGGCCATCGGTCTGCGGGTGGTACGCCGTGCTGAAACTCAGACTCGTATCCAAATGCTCCTGCAGACTTTTCCAGAACTGAGATATGAACCTCGAATCTCTGTCAGACGCGATACTCACGGGGACTCCGTGTAAGCGTACAATCTCCTGCATGTACACGGTCTACGTCACAACTAACTCAAGGAGGAAAAAATCAAATAGAAGTAAAAGAAGAAATTTTACCTCTAGATACTTCCTCGCCAAAGCTTCCGTAGACTGGCCCACTCGGAAAGGAATGAAATGTGCAGACTTAGTCAACCGATCAACGATCACCCAGACTGCGTCGTTCTGTTTCGGGGTCCGAGGTAAACCAGTCACGAAATCCATCGTAATATGCTGCCACTTCCACTTCGAAATAGGAAGTGGTTGCAGCAACCCAGCAGTACGATGGTGCTCGGCCTTCACCTGTTGGCATATCAAACACTTGGCAACGCTCCGTGCCACACTCCTCTTCATGCCAATCCACCAGTAATTCAGTCGAAGGTCCTTATACATCTTAGTGCCAACAGGATGTATAGAATAAGACGAGCTATGAGCCTCGCTCAAAAGCTCCTCCCGAATATCACCTGTAGGTACGTAGAGTCTGCTGCCGTACCGCAGCGAACCATCCTCATGAATCACAAAATCCGCTCATAGCCCAGCTTCAACCTGCCTCCTGATCCTCTGCAACTTCGGATCTCCTGCCTGTGCTGCCTTGATCTGATCCACGATCGTGGACTGAATCTGCAAATTCATGAATGAAAGAACCACACCAGGTAGGACGACCTCCAAATCCATCTCCTTCAGCTCCTGCTGAATCCTCCAGTCAGCAGTATGCACCATAGCAGTAGGAAGTCTACTCAAAGCATCCGGCACTACGTTCACCTTCCCCGGATGATATTGCAAATCTATCTCATAGTCAGCCATGAGCTCCAACAATCGCCTCTGATGCATGTTGAGCTCCTTCTGTGTGAATATGTACTTCAAACTTTTGTGATCGGTGAAAATCTTCACGCTCTCACTCAGTAAGAAGTGCCTCCAAATCTTCAATGCAAAGATCACCACTGCTAACTCCAGATCATGCATCGGGTAATTCTTCTCGTGCATCCTCAGCTGGCAAGAAGCATACGCGACCACATGGCCATGCTGATGCAGAACGCATCCTAGGCCCTTCCCTGATGCATCACAATATACTTCGAAGCCTCCGCTTCGATCCGGTACCGCCAAAACCGGTGCCGAGGTCAACATCGCCTTCAAGATACTGAAAGCCTCCTCACAAGCATCAGACCACTGAAACTCGACATCCTTCCTCATCAGCTTCGTCATCGGCTCAGCAATCTTCGAGAAATCCTTGATGAACCGCCGATAATAGCCTGCTAAACCAAGGAAACTCCTGATGTCGGACGCTGACTGCAGAGTCCGCCAATCTTGAACTGCTCTGACCTTCTCTAGAACTACAGATATGCCATCACCAAACACCACGTGTCCCAGAAATGCGACTCTGTCTAGCCAAAACTCACACTTGCCATACTTGGCATACAACTTGTGTCGCCTCAGCGTCTCCAGCACTGTCCTCAGATGACAGCTGTGCTCTTCTTCAGACTTTGAGTAAATAAGAATGTCGTCAATAAAGATAACGACAAACTTATCCAGGAAGTCATAGAAAATCAAGTTCATGATGTTCATGAACATAGCTGGAGCATTGGTCACGCCGAAAGGCATCACCACAAACTCATAGTGCCCGTACTTCGTCCGGAAAGCTGTCTTCGGAATGTCATCCTTCTTCACCTTCAACTGATGGTATCCGCTCCTCAAATCCAACTTTGAGAAGACTCTCGAGCCTCCCAGCTGATCAAAGATGTCATCGATGTGCGGCAGCGGATACTTATTCTTCACGGTGACAGCATTCAATCCTCGATAGTCTACGCACATCCTGCGTGACCCATCCTTCTTCTTCACAAGCAACACTGGTGCACACCACGGTGACACACTAGGGTGGATGAAACCCTTCTGCAACAGCTCATCTAGTTGTTTCTGCAGCTCCTCTAGCTCCGCGGGAGCCATCCTATACGGCGCCTTCGATATCGGCTGCGCACCTGGCATCAGATCGATACCGAACTCCAAAGCTCTGTCGGGTGGCAAACCCGAGATATCCTCCTGGAAGACGTCGTCGAAGTCTCTGACAACCGCTGGTCGGTCGATCTCCATCTCCATCTGCAACGCTGCTAACACCGGCACTTCCGGCTTGGCCCGAAATCTGATGGGCCCAAGCGACTCATCTCTGCTGCGGAACTCAAACTCCGGATGGCCTGGAATCTGGAATACCACTCTCTTACTGTGACAATCGATCAAAGCATGGAAATCTCCCAGCCAATCGATGCCAAGGACGACATCGAAATGCGGCAGATCGTGGACGATGAAATCGGCATATAACTCATGTCCACTGACCACAAGAGGAATCGATCAACATCCCATGTTTACTGTCACCACTCAGTTTCCTGTGGTGATGTACCAACACTTAGGAAGTGTGTGGGTAGGAATTGAGTGCTTTCTTATAAACTTCCGGGATATGATGCACATGGATGCACCGGAGTCAAACAAAGCCAAAGCAGGGTGAGAGGACACAAGAATGGTGCCTAGGGAAAACAAAGGGTCTAAGGTCACAACACTATTCTAGCAATCAAACAACCAAGCAACACTAACATAACTAGCAATAAGGTCTAACTATGAAATGAAAAGACTAGGTCAAGGAGTTACCTGCAATAACTCCATCCAGCTCCTCGGTCTCAACAGCTGTCATGGTATAGGCCGGCCTCGGAGGCTGCACTGCTCGCTAGTACATCTGCCGCTGTGGCACTAAGGGTGGTCCACGAACAGTAGGTCCTCTCTGAGCTGGGGCAGGCACCCTCATCTGCAACGGGGCTGGCGCTCCAGTAACAGCACTGCGGGCTCTCGGACAATCCTTCGCAGCATGCGAAGCATCTCCACAAAGTAGGCACAAACCCAGCTTCCTCCTACAGTTGGTCTGAACATGTCTGGGCTTGCCGCAGAAATGGCATGGACCCTTGCTCTGCTGCTGCACTGGTGCTCCAGGTCTCTTGAACGGCACAGTCTGGACTGGCCTCATCATCGTCCTGGCAGGTGGCCGGTACTGCTCCAGAGGGCGCTTCCCTCTGTCCGCTGGGGTGTCCGGCGGGGGCGTCAGGCAGGGGCGAAATTGTCTCATGATTCTTCACAGCATCTAACACTTCCCTCATAGTCGAGAAACTAGCAGAGGACATGGAAGCCTAGACCTTTGGACGAAGTCCCTGTCGGAACTGCTCAGCTCGATTCTCCTCCATCTTCACCATGTGCGGGGCAAAACGGCTCAGCATCTCAAATTCAACCTCATACTCATCGATCGTCATGTCCCTCTGCTTCAGATCCACGAATATGCCCATCTGCTCTCTCCTAGTTGCCTTGGTGAAGTACTTCTCCTTGAACATGTGGCGAAAAGTCTTCCACTCCACAGGCTTCTGCAGACACCTCTCCTCAATACGCCACCAGTTCTGGGCAATCTCAGTCAGCTGCATCTTCGCGATCTCCACCCGAGTCTCATCTGGAATCTTGGCAGCTACCAACTTTTCCTCAGTGCTCTGGATCCACTCATCAGTACCCAGAGGTCCTTCCTTCCCCGAGAAAGTCTTTGGCTGAAGCTCGTTGAACTGCTTCACTCCTGGAGCAGCTCGCGGGCAGGCGGAGGTGGAGGTGGTGCAACAGGTGGGGCCCGGGCAGCACGGTTGGACTGCTGCACCAGTTGATGCTGCACCTCAAGCATCTCTCGCATCACACCAAGGAACTGACAGAACTCTCCGCCCTGGTCTTCCTGAATTCCATCTCCAGCGCTCCCCGATCGGGTAGTACGTCGCCCTGCCATCCTATTGACAGAAAGACATAGGTTAGACTCGTACAATGTTTGAATATCAAAGTGAATGTCCTTATTCTTACTACTCTGTACTTGCAGGAAAATTAGGATGTGGACCTGCATGGGCCACCACTAAAACCTGTCACGCCCCGCTTTCCAAAACAGCGAAGGCGAAGCGTGACTAGGCCCTCTTAGGTCAGAGCTAAGGAGCCCTGATCCAATAAGCGTCTGTGTGGTACCAAGACGAAGGTACAGGTCCCTGCATATTAGTACAGAACAATAAAAGTACAAGAGGAAAGAACATCACATTTTATTCCAACATATCAAAAAGGTACCAAGTCTCAACGTCTGAAGGGCTACAACAGCAGAAAAGGAAATCTAGCGGTGCAAGCACCTAACCTACCAAGAAACAAAAGGTGCTATGCACCCAACTAAAGTAAATGGATAACTCTGGAAACTACAACGGGAAGTCTCTAGCTCTGGTCCTCCTCAGGGTCGTACTCAGGATCGACACTCTCTGGCTCCACGTCAGCTGGCAGGTCAGTCTCCTCAACGTACTATGGCTCGATCCCTGACGTACAGCACCAAAAGAAGGAACTGTACGTCAGGTAAGGTCTAAAATTAAAGGTTAGACCAAACTGCAAGTGCACCAATTATTTAACAAACGTGTTACTGGTTGATTAACATGCTGAGGTTACAACAGGCGAACAAACAAAAGTACACGTAGTAGGAAAAGTAAACACGACAAGTGGTAGTCGTAGCGAGGGCTACCGACTACGGGACTAGCCTACAGGTGTCAAGACAAGACAGAACACAGAAAGCCAGACAGGACAAGACAAGACACGAAAAAGGGTTCACACCTGTTCGGTTCGAGGGGGATCAGACCCTCTTACCGCTTGCACGCTCAACCCTACCCCAAAACCCCAAGAATCGTGACAGGACAAGGGATCACTTGCTCTAGCTTGACAAGTGCCATATTACTCTCTGAGCTGTGTATTAGTACAAGGGATCACCTGCTCTAGCTTGACAGGTGCCCTATTGCCCATCGGGCTGTGAATCAGTACAAGGGATCACTCGCTCTAGCTTGGCGAGTGCCCTATTGCCCATCGGGCTGTGCAAGACGGAACGGGACATGGAAAGGACATGACACGACAAAACAGGAGGTGTTGCTCTAGGGTGTCCACAACTCACACACATGCATGTCAATCCTATGATGTCAAAATTGTTGTTTCTGGACTCAGACTTCGTTGTCAAATCTGAGCCATCAAGGGCGTCCCGGACGCTATCATTTCACGTCCGGTCCTCATCATTCCAAGATAACTATTCTAGCAAGACTAAGGCCTAAACATGGCCAAGAACACAAGTGGTACACTTGCCTGTGGTGGCGAGTGCGTCGTCTCCCTGGTACGTCTCGTCCAAATGTCTCGTCGGCGGAAGAGCGTCTGAAAATCGTGACACGGAGACGGTGTCAGTTCACGATTCAGAATTTCTATTAGGGTTGTGTCTAGGTTATCGGGACTAACCTAATCGTCAAAAATCACATTTTTAATGTTTTAGGCTAATCGACGATCTACCCTATGTGCACATGCAAGAAGTCCATTCGTCGATTTATCTACGGTTGCACAACGTTTTAAAGAGGAGCGGAAAGTAAATTTAATTTGATTATGTTGCTGATTTTAATTAGGGTTTGATCATTTACGGTGGGGGTTTCTACGAGTTTAGGGGACCAACTTGAAAATGACGATTGCACGAAGATCCGGCGTCAGATCTGGAAAGGTGGAAGCTTTGCGTCGTCCGAAAATTCCAAGGCCGCGGGTAGCGCAGCGAGGAATGTTGATTGTTGATGATGACGTTGGCCTCCGAAGGTGATGACGAAGATTTTGGCGTCTCCCGAGGTTGTCGTCGCTAGTTCTGAGATCGGGGTGCCACGCGAGGAGAAGATGGATCTCGGAAGGGAAACGAGATGGCGGTCGGAGCTTGGCCACAAGTTTTAGATCTGGGGAGAAGGTGGGGGTGGCCGGCTGGAAAAGTGGAAAGGATTAGGAAGGAGAAGAAGAAACAGGAGAAAGAGAGAAGGAGAAAGGAGGAAGAAAATGAAGAGGAAAGAAGACCTTGAAGAAGGTGGAGGGCGCACAGGAGGAGGAAGAAGCTTAGGGAGAGGAAGGAGAGGGATTGGGGAAGAAGACAACTCAAAACAATGAGAAGAAAAGAGAAACAGCCGCGCGTTTAAATAAGAAAATGAAACGGTGGCTAGGTCAGAAATTAGGGTTTCGGGGTCAACTAGTCGGTCAGTGAAGGGTGGTTGACCGACTAGTTTGAGAACTAGTCGGTCGGTCGTCTAACTGTGACCGACTAGAAGGCGAACAGAGAACAGTGTCGGTACAGGGTTGACAGATTTAGTCGGTCTGTGAAAGCTCGTCGACCGACTAGTTTGTAACCTAGTCGGTCGGCCAGTGTTCATTGACCGACTAAAGGATAAAAGTGGTCGACAAGAAGTTTTGAAAATTAGTCGGTCTGAGAAGAAAACTTTACCGACTAGTTCGTCAACTAGTCGGTCGGTATTCGTTCTTAAACCGACTAATGATAAACAGTAACTCGACTGCATGAAATGATCTCTAGCTTAGTCGGTCTGTGAAGAAGTGTTGACCGACTAGTTTGGCAACTAGTCGGTCGGTGGATGAACTTAGACCGACTAAGAGTAAACAGTAACTCAATGGAAAAATCTGACGGAAACTAGTCGGTCCATAAAGAGTTTCTGACCGACTAGATTGACATCTAGTCGGTCGGTCCTTGTTCTTGAACCGACTAAAGTGCACATCAAGTCTCCAAATGAAGTGCGAAGCTTCGGGATGAGTTCTAGGGACTTCTAAAATGAGTCTGGCTCCAAGACAAGAGCGTCATGAAGCACGCTTCGCTCCAGATAGGGGAAAAGATATGGAAGAGAAAAAGAGAGAAGACGAACAATCATATATATATATATATATATCATCATACAGAAACCAGCCGTTACACTTGGGTGGAAGGCCTGAATATATGGAGGATATTCAACCTTGAATGTAAATTGAAGTGTTATGGTTTATTATTGATTAGCCAACCCCTTTGTCGTTGGAGGTGAGGGGGTAGTTATTGGCTGTTGGAGTCGGATGCTTTAGCTGACCTGGCGATGTCAGGGTGTCAGGAGGGTTATTGGAGTCGGTTGCTTTAACTGAGTTGGCGATGTGAGGGTGTCACAAGATCAGGCCGACAATGTCAGAGCCAGAGCCGAAAATGTCAAGCGCATAGTTATCAAGCATGAAATTGTCAGGCAGTGAAACTGTCAGTGATATTTATGGCAGGTCGCCTCCATCTTGAAGTCTCAAGTCCTTCCTTGGGTGCACTGCTTCTGGATGGAGAGTTAGGCGAGCTACCTTTTGGGCGAGCTGACATGGATCGTGTGCGATCAGCCGGAGGGCTCTTCTCTTTGGTTTGGTTGACAAGTTTGCCGCTCTGTAGGTGCAGGCTGCTCTGGGCCTCAGCGAGCTAGTTCTTATTAAGGAGATTCGGTGGGCTATTCACATGGGCCTTGATCATATGGGCCTTGATCGACTCGGCTGATCTTAAGGTCGGAACAATTGCCCTAGCCATTCGAGTTCAATACGGGAAGTCTGGCTCGACTCGGATGACGCGCTTCACTCTCTTTTGGGCGACAGCTGTGGCATTAAATGCGAGATGATTGTTGAATCTCTAGAGTCATTATGACGATTCGACAACGGGGAGAAATCGAGGCATCCCACCACTTGGAGCACGACACGTGTCATGTACGATTCTGGAGAGAAGTTGAGGCGACATGTTTGCTTCGGATCTTGCCCCGTGGCCCATCTTCAACGGTCGAGATCGCCCACTTCCTCTATAAAATAGAAATAAGGGGCAGCGGTTGAGGGCTTCTGCGTATGAATTTCAAAAGGCCTCTTCTTTTGTTCTTCGTTTTCGAGAGCTCTCGCCATCGATCGCTGCTTCGTCAGAGCTCCGGTGATCTTCCTTTTAGGTACTTTCTCGATCTTTCTCAGATGGCCTCATCTGATTCTTCTTCCTCTGATAAGCATGTAGAGAAGAACTACGATGAATTTGAGAGTGCCAGCACCCCGGAGACGGAGGAGCAGACAATGTTAGTGGGGGTGGCAGACTCTTGGTAGAAGGAGCCGAAATAACCCCAATCGTCCCCTCGACATCGATGATCCCTAAGAAACCTAAGAAAAAGGGCTCAAGGCTGGCCGTCGATGACGTCCCATAGATTTGTGCAATGTGTAAAGTCGGATCGGGGATACCAGGATTAAAATTTGTAACCGCAAGCGCACAGCGTTGTAGTGTGGCTTAGGGGTCGAACACGAGGAGGCGTGTGGTGTGCTTGTTATCAAACAGGAACCGGATCACCCGGTGGGTGAGCTAGCCTTATCGTTAAGTGGTTGTCACGATATGAAACTGCAGAAAGATGTAAGATATAAAAAGTAACCCAGGACTTTGGTTTCCACCCTATCATGGATTCTCTCTATTACACCGATGGATAGGAATACGATCGGATTCTAGGGTTTAGTGGTGAGACGTTGCCTCTAAGAGTGATACCTAGCGTCTCATGGGCCCGATATTCCGGTCGATGCCCAGGATGATACGCTAGGTCTACCTGGATTCGGACGGTGGGCATTTCCATGTCCAACATCGACCGACTCTGGGAGCACTAAGCTCACAATGATTACTCCCGAAATTTCATCCTGCCGTTCCCACGCGCTAGGAATCAATGTCTACGCTAGCGGTGTGAGCTGTGGCTAGAGAATCAAACGCCAGTTTTATTTTCCCTTGGCCCGACGGTCAAAGGCGGTCTTTTTTCCGCCAATGACAATAAAACACCCTGCGTAACGATCTAAATCCCTAGATCCTATCGAAACCCTAATCCTATGGTCGTTCTAGGGAGAACCGACGAAGGGGCTTCCACCAATGTCCCAGATTAGGAAACTACTCACTAATCATTGCAGTAGATTCAATAACACAAATTTCAGCCATTAAAAAGATAATCAAGCAATAGATTAGAGAAGCAAACAATAGTATTAACGCAATATTAAAGTATCAAAGCGATCGAAGAACTTACAAAACAAATTTAATTAGCAGCAGCCAAAAATCCCTAAAAACTGTTAAAAACTGGGGATCCTCGTTTCTGGGAAAACCTAGAGCTATATATACAATCTGGCAAGATGCCAGCGAATATTCCCAGAAGAAGACAAAGATAAACATCCAACTGATCGGTTGAAACATCAACCGATCGGTTGAGGTAGCGGAGAAATCGTTCTTCAGCTTCTGACCGATCGCTGAACCGATCGGTTGAGATCGTGATAATTCTCAACCGATCACTCAACCGATCGGTTGAGGTCGTGGAGCTCTGGTGCTTACGAAGATCGGCTACAGGTGAACTGATCAGTTGACAAGTCAACCGATCTGTTGGAGTTCATCTTCAAAAACAGAGAGCACTGTCGCCACCAACCGATCGAGTGGGATCTGCTTCATTGCTGCTCCACGTCGGGTCGGATACGCGTGCACGAACCCATCGGTTGGAACTATCCATCCGATCTCGTGTGGCTCCTCCCGTTGCTTCAGGGACTCATGATATTTGTTTTATATGTCTTCTGCGCTGGTAATCTCCTGAAATAGCACACAAACGCAAAGAAAGTGAAAAGAAACTAAAAATCACAAAAGAATAGATTCGAAACAACGGAAAATCACGAAGAAGACGTGCGTGAATATATAAAATATAAAAGCACGTCAAAATCCCCAAGTTAAACCCTACCTTGTCCTCGAGGAAGACGAGTGAGAGTAGGAGCTCAGAGGGAAAATGTCACGACCCGCTTCCCAAAACAACAGAGGCGAAGCGTGACTAGGCCCGCTTAGGCCAGAGCTACGAAGCCCTGACCCAATAAGCGTCTGTGTGGTACCAAGGCAAAGGTACAGGTCCCTGCATGTTAGTACAGAACAATAAAAGTACAAGAAGGAAAGAACATCACAAATTTTATTCCAACATATCAATAGTACCAAGTCTCAACGCCCGAAGGGCTACAACAGAAGAAAAGTAAATCTAATGGTGCAAGCACCCAACCTAAACAAGGAAACATAAAAGGTGCTACGCACCCAACAAAGATAATAACGCCTCTGGAATCTGCTACCAAAAGTCTCTAACTCTGATCCTCCTCGGGGTCGTACTCGAGATCGACGCCCTCTGGCTCCACGTCGGCAGTCAGGTCAGTCTCCTCCACATACTCTGGCTCAATCCCTGACGTACAGCACCAAAAGAAGGAAATGTACGTCAGGCAAGGTCTACAAGAAAAGATTAGACCAGGCTACAAGTGTACCAATTACTTACAACATTTTACTGGTTGATTAACATGCTGAGGTTTTTAACAACAGAAAGAAACACAACAGACAAGTAAACAAAACAAGTAGTAGTCATAGCGAGTGCTATGGACTACGGGACTAGCCTACTGGTTTCAAGACAAGACGGAACACGGGAAGCCAGACACGACAAGACAAGACAAGACTCGAAAGGGTTCACGCATGTTCAGTTCGAGGGGGATCAATCCCTCTTGCCGCTTGCACGCTCAACCCTACCCCATAACCCCAAGAATCGTGGCAAGACATGGGATCACTTGTTCTAGCTTGACAAGTGCCCAATTGCTCTCTGAGCTATGTATCGGTACATGGGATCGCCTGCTCTAGCTTGACAGGTGCCCAATTGCCCATCGGGCTGTGAACTAGTACAAGGGATCACTCGCTCTGGCTTGGCGAGTGCCCTATTGCCCAGCGGGATGTGCGGACGGAAAGGAACAAGACACGACAAAACAGGAAGGGGTTGTACTAGGGTGTCCACAACTCATGCACATGCATGTCAATCCTATGATATCAAAAATTGTTGTTGTTGGACTCAGATTTTGTTGTCAAATCTGAGCCATCAAAGGCGTCCCGGACGCTATCATTTCACGTCCAGTTCTCATGGTTCAACATGTCTAATCTAACAAGACTAAGGCCTAAGCATGGCCAAGTACGTAAGTGATACACTTGCCTGTGGTGGCGAGCGCGTCGTCTCCCTGGTACGCCTCGTCCAAACGTCCCGTCAGTGGAAAAGTGTCTGAAAATCGTGACACGGCGACGGTGTCAGATCACGATTCATTAATCCCTATTAGGGTTATGTCTAGGTTATAGGGACTATCCTAATCAATCCAAAAATCACATTTTTAATATAATTTACCTAATCGACGATCTATCCTATGTGTGCATGCATAATGTCCATTCGTCGATTTCTACGGTTTGTACAATGTTTTAAAGATCCGCGGAAAATAAATTTAGTTTGATTAGGTTGCGACTTTTATTTAGGGTTTGATCATCTATTGTGTGGGTTACTACGAATTTAGGGCACCAACCTGAAATTGACGGTTGCACGAAGATCCGGCGTCAAATCTGAAAAGGGTGGAAGCTTGCGTCGTCCGGAAATTCCCAAGCCGCGGGTAGTGCAGCGAGAAATGTTGATCGCCGGTGGTGGTGAAGATCCCAGCATCTCCTGGCGTCGTTGCTGCTGGATCTGAAATGGGAACTTCAAGCTAGGGCCAAAGGGAGAAATGAGAGAAAGGGAGAGCTTTAGGGAAGATGGAGGGCGCAAGGATGGAGGAACGAGCAAAGGGGAGGACGTGAGAGGTAGGGGAATATGTTTGGGGAAGATGGAGGCTGAAAATAATCAGGAGAAATGAAGAAGAAAGCCTCGTTTAAATAAGAAAATGAAACGGCGGCTAGCACAGAAATTAGGGTTTCGGGGTCAACTAGTCGGTCAGAGAAGGGCGGTTGACCGACTAGTTTGGGAACTAGTCGGTCGGTCGTATAACTGTGACCGACTAAACCCCAAACTGTGAACAGGGTTGTTGTAGAATTTATAGAGTTAGTCGGTCTGTGAAGGCTCGTCGACCGACTAGTTTGCAACCTAGTCGGTCGGCCAGTGTTCATAGACCGACTAAAGGGTGAAAATGGTCAACAAGATATTTTGAAGGTTAGTCGGTCAAAGAAGGATACTTAACCGACTAGTTCGTCAACTAGTCGGTCGGTTTTCGTTCTTTGATCGACTAACGGTAAACAGTAACCTGATGCGAAAAATGATCTCTGTACTTAGTCGGTCTGCGAAGAAGTGTTGTCGACTAGTTCGAAAACTAGTCGGTCGGTGGTTGAACTTAGACCGACTAAGCGTAAACAGTAACTCAAGGAAAAATCCTGACAAAAACTAGTCAGTCCACGAGGAGTTGTTGACCGACTAGATGGACATCTAGTCGGTCGGTTCCTCAACGTGAACCGGCTAATTTGCACAGGAAGTCGTAAAATGAAGCGGGGAGCTTCGGGATGATTCTAATGAGTTCCAAGAGTGATCCTATACTAAGATGTGAGCGCGGAGAAGTAAATAAAGAAGACGAACAATTGCATATATATATAAATAATATTCATCATACAAAAACCAGCCGTTACATCCTACCCACCTTAAGAAAATTCTTCCCTCGGAATTTCTTTCAGAATAGGTGAGGGTAACGCTCTCTCATCTCATCCTCTATCTCCCAAGTGGACTCTCCAGGTGATCCGTGACGCCACATCACTCTCACCAGGTTGACTACCTTATTCCTCAACTGCTTCTATCGACGGTCCAAAATCTGCACGGGTTGCTGGTCGTAGGTCAGGTCCGGACGGACCGTGATCTCCGAGAAATCCACTGTGTGCGACGGATCACTGACATACCAATGTAACTGGGATACATGGAATACATCGTGAACACCCACCAAAGATGGTGGCAGAGCAAGGCAGTAGGCCACTGCTCCCACACGCTCCAGCACATCAAAAGGTCCAATAAACCTCGGGCTCAGCTTCCCCTTCTTCCCGAAACAAATAACTCCACGGTTCAGAGAAATCTTCAAGAAAACGTGATCTCCAGGCTGAAACTCCAACGGTCTCCTCTTGGCATCAGCCCAATGCTTAAAGCGATCCTGCGCAACTCTGAGCTTCTCCATGTTGTCTCTCACGACATCCACAGCTTCCACTATCATTTTTGGACCCAACATCTCCCGATCTCCGATGTCATCCCAGCTCAGTGGCGATCGACACTTCCTTCCATATAAGGCAGCAAACGACGCCATGCCAATGCTCGCCTGGTAGCTGTTGTTATAAGAAAACTCCACCAAATGGAGATGGTCCTCCCAAGATCCCTTCCAGTCGAGCGTACAAGCTCGCAGCATATCCTCCAGAATCTGAATAGTCCTCTCGGACTGGCCGTCTGTCTGCGGGTGGTACGCCGTGCTGAAACTCAGACTCGTACCCAAATGCTCCTACAGACTTCTCCAGAACTGAGATGTGAATCTCGTATCTCTGTCAGACACGATGCTCATGGGGACCCCGTGTAAGCGTACAATCTCCTGCACGTACACGGCCTACGTCACAACTAATCAAGAAGGAAAATTAAAGAGAAGTAGAAACGAAGTTTTACCTCAAGATATTTCCTAGCCAAGCCTTCTGTAGACTGGCCTACTCGAAAAGGAATAAAATGCGCAGACTTGGTCAACCGATCTACGATCACCCAGACTGCGTCGTTTTTCCTCGGGGTCCGAGGTAAACCAGTCACGAAATCCATCGTAATGTGTTGCCACTTCCACTCCGGAATAGGAAGCGGTTGCAGCAACCCAGCAGTACGATGATGCTCGGCCTTCACCTGCTGGCATACCAAACACTTGGCAACGCTCCGTGCCACACTCCTCTTCATGCCAATCCACCAGTAATTCTGTCGGAGGTCCTTATACAACTTGGTACCACCAGGATGTATAGAATAAGGCGAGCTATGAGCCTCACTCAATAGCTCCTCACGAACATCTCCTGCAGGTACGCAGAGTCTGCTGCCGTACCACAGCGAACCATCCTCATGAATCATGAACTCTGCTCGCAGTCCAGCTTCAACCTGCCTCCTGATCCTCTGCAACTTCGGATCTCCCGCCTGTGCTGCCTTGATCCGATCCACGATCGTGGACTGAATCAGCAAATTCATGAAAGTATGAACCACACCAGGTAGGACAACCTCCAAATCCATCTCCTTCAGCTCCTGCTGAAACCTCCAGTCAGCAGTATGCACCATAGCCATGGGAAGTCTACTCAAAGCGTCCGGCACAACGTTCACCTTCCCCGGATGATACTACAAATCTATCTCGTAGTCAGCCATGAGCTCTAACCATCGTCTCTGACGCATGTTGAGCTCCTTCTGGGTGAATATGTACTTCAAGCTCTTATGATCTGTAAAAATCTTCATACACTCACCCAGCAAGAAATGCCTCCAAATCTTCAGCGCAAAGATCACTGCTGCCAACTCCAGATCGTGCGTCGGGTAATTCTTCTCGTGAATCCTCAATTGACGGTAAGCATACGCAACCACGTGGCCATGCTGATGCAGAACGCATCCCATGCCCTTCCCCGATGCATCACAATAAACTTCAAATCCTCTGCTCCGATCCGGTACCGTCAAAACAGGTGCCGTGGTCAACCTCGCCTTCAAGATACTGAAAGCCTCCTCACAAGCATCGGACCACAGAAACTCCTCGTCCTTCCTTGTCAGCTTCGTCATCGACTCCGTAATCCTCGAGAAATCTTTAATGAACCGCCGATAATATCCTGCTAGGTCAAGAAAACTCCTGATGTCTGATGCTGACTGCGGAGTCGGCCAATCTTTGACTGCTCTGACCTTCTCCGGATCCACAGATATGCCATCACCAGACACCACGTGTCCCAGAAACGCGACTTTGTCCAGCCAGAACTCACACTTGCTATACTTGGCATACAACTTGTGTCGCCTCAGCGTCTCCAGCACTGTCCTCAGATGACAGATGTGCTCCTCCTCAGACTTCGAGTAAATAAGAATGTCATCAATGAAAATAACGACAAACTTATCCAGGAAGTCGTAGAAAATCAAGTTCATGAGGTTCATGAACACAGCTGGAGCATTGGTCACGCCGAATGGCATCACCACAAACTCATAGTGCCCGTACTTCGTCCAGAAAGCTATCTTCGGGACTTCATCCTTCTTAACTTTTAACTGATGGTAACCGCTCCTCAAGTCCAACTTCGAGAAAACTCTCAAACCTCCCAGCTGATCAAATATGTCATCGATGCACGGCAGCGGATACTTATTCTTCACAGTGACAGCATTCAATCCTCGATAGTCCACGCACATCCTGCGGGACCCATCCTTCTTCTTCACGAGTAATACAGGTGCAACCCACGGTGACACACTAGGGTGGATGAAACCCTTCTGCAACAACTCATCCAACTGCTTCCGCAGCTCCTCAAGCTCCGCGGGAGCCATCCGATACGGCGCCTTCGATATCGGCTGCGCAACCGGCATCAGATCGATGCCGAACTCCAAAGCTCTGTCGGGTGGCAGACCCGAGATATCCTCCGGAAAGACGTCGTCAAAGTCTCTGACAACCGCTGGTCGGTCAATCTCCATCTCCATCTGCAACGCTGCTATCACCGGCACCTCCGGCTTGGCCCGAAATCTGATGGGCCCAAGCGACTCATCTCGGCTTCGGAACTCGAACTCCGGATGACCTGGAATCTGGAAAACCACTCTCTTGCTGTGACAATCGATCGAAGCGTGGAAATCTCCCAACCAATCGATGCCGAGGACGACATCGAAATGTGGTAGATCGTGGACGATGAAATCTACATATAGTTCATGTCCACTAACCACTAAAGGAATCGACCGACATCCCAGATTCACCGTAACTACTCAGTTCCCAGTAGTGATGTCCCAACACTTAGGAAGTGTATGGGTAGGAATGGAGTGCCTTGTTATAAACCTCCGGGACAAGATGCACATAGATGCACCGGAGTCAAACAAAGCCAAAGCAGGGTGAGAGGACACAAGAATGGTGCCTAGGAAAACAAGGAGTCTAAGGTCAAACACTACTCTAACAATCAATCAATCAAACAACACTAACAAGACTAGCAATACAATATAGTTATGAAATGAAATGACTAGGTCAAGATGTTACCTGCAATCACTCCATCCAGCTCCTCAGTCTCCACAGCAGTCATAGTATAGGCCGGCCTCGGAGGCTGCACTGCTCGCTGGTATAGCTGCCTCTGTGGCACCAAGGGTGGTCCACGAGCGGCAGGTCCTCTCTGAGCAGGAGCAGGTGCCCTCATCTGCAACGGGGCTGGCGCTCCAACAACAGCAGTGTAACGACTGGTTTTCATGTATCCGGATTTATTATATTATAATATATGTTTTGGTGGATTTTCTCCTCATGTGTGGTTATCGTCTCCGTAACTTTCATTTTCGATCGTTTCGTCGTGTTTTCTCGTTTCTTCCTTAGGATCATCGATTTCGGAGTATGTCATTCGTGACGGGCTTCATAACGGTCGTATCTTACTATTAGATCAAGCCTAGGAGTCTTAGGAATTGATCCCGGAGCTCCACGCTCCATATCGGAACTTTTGGTGCTTATTAGCCTGTGTAAGAAGGGTCACCGACCGACTAGATGACGATCCAGTCGGTCGGAAATCCTTCTTGAACCGACTAGTTGGCTTTCTAAATTTCTTAGAAGTTACTGTTTATCGTTTTTCGGTCTAAGAACGTTGGTTGACCGACTAGGTTGCAAACTAGTTGGTCGGCAATGCTTCTTTAACCGACTAACACATCATCTAAATTTTAGTATCTATACTGTTCATGCTTAGTCGGTCTAAGTTCATCTTTCGACCGACTAGATGACAAACTAGTCGGTCAGTATTTGTTCTTCGACCGACTAAATCTAAATCCTATTTTCGTTCAGAAGTTACTGTTTACACTTAGTCGGTCTGCGTTGGTCAACCGACCGACTAGTTCCCAAACTAGTCAGTCAGTGGTTGCTCTTTGACCGACTAATCTGTGTTAAACCCCTAATTTCTGGGCAGCCGCCAGCCCATCCTATTTAAACCCTACCCAAACATTTTCTTCTCCCTCCACTCGACCCAAAACCCTAAAATCTCCCCCATTGAGCCCCCTTCTCCCTCAAGCCCTTATTCCTTCATCCCAAGCCCTAAATCCATCATCTAAACCCTCCCTCAACTCATTCAACCTCTCATCTCCCTCAAATCTCCATCAAACCCCCAAAATCTCCCAAAAACCCTAGTTCTCCAAACTTCTCCATTCGTTTCCAGATCTGGTCCCTAGGTTCTCTGGAGTGTTTCTTCCGCCTCCTCACGGTAAGAAATTGATCTCTTGATGTTTTCATAACCTATTTGTATTTTTATGAAACCCTAATGAAATTACTTGTTGTTTTGATGATTGTTCCCCATAACAGCGATTTCCCCGTAGATTAGCATCCGCGAGACGAACCTTCGTGATCGTCATCCCCGGTGCTAGGCAAGTGAAACTTGCCACTTATGGTTTAGGCCATGTTTTAGGCCATTTGCTTGTTGTAGGCGTAAAAGAGGCTAGGCGACGAAATGATACTCGCCTAGGCACAAATTGAGGAACTAGCTTGACAACGAAGTTAGTTCCGACATATATCATGTTGCACAATTACCATGTCTTGTTTAAATTCTATTAACGGTACGCAATTTAATTGTCATGTCATTGCATTCTTAAAGTGTTTCCGTGAATGCATAGCTTCGCTACAATGCTTGTGTTCCTGGCTCGTGTTCCAGAAGCGGGCCATGTGTTGGTTGATAGCCAATGCCCGAATTGCTTGTTTCCGGCTAGGTGCACCCCTACGCCAATTGTCTATGAATCGTGAATTAGAATGTGAGCTCCCATGCGGGGCAACCCTGGCTCATTTACTGGGCTTATGTACAGGGACCCTGGCTCGATTACATGTGGGTATTGGGGGTAAGAGTTAAGCGGCCAATCAACTGGGAGTCTGCCCGATCAACAAATGCAGTGGTAAGGCGTAAACTCTGGGTTTGGGGTAGTGTTAAGCGGCCAATCAGCGTGAATGTGAAACCATTCAGCTGTAAGACGTAAACATCTACAAACAACAGTGAAACATGAATAGTGAATTGATTGAGATTGTTAATAGCTTGGCTACTCCTGTCTTGTCCCGATAATTGTACTCTTGTGCTTATTGTTCACCATGTCTTGCTTGTGCACTCATGTTATAACTGCCATGTCATGCATACTAAAACTGCTAGGTTGCTAGTTGCCTTACTTTCAGTTTCCTTGCCCAAGTCTTTTAGACTTGCAGACATGTGCCCCTTTACTCTTTTGGGTGACACATGTTAGATCCTGAGCCTGAGTACCTTGTTGAGGACGAGGTGTTTGCTGACGCCGAGCCCGAGCTTGTGTTTCACGGGGAGTACGTGGACACTGGGGACCAGTCCTAGTGTCTTCGTTGTGTTTTCCTTTTGTTAGACTGTTATTTTGTTGTCGGTGCGTAGCACCTATACTTTGTTACGATGTTGCTTTTGTTGGCCTTGTTCTGGGCCTTTAGACTCTTTCTTTTAGCCTGGTGGCTTTTCTGGATGTTGAACTTATTTTCGTGTTGGACATTATGAGATATGTGAATTTTATTTCTGTCTCTCCTTGTGTTATTATTGTTGTTCCGTTTGTGGTTACAGGGACCTGCTTATGTTTTATTGACGCTTATCGGGTTTGGGGCTTCACAGCTCCACTCCCGTGCGGACCTTCTCACGCCTCGCCTCCATTTTAGGGAAGCGGGTCGTGACAGGTTTAGTTGGTGGCCCATGCAGGTCCTTCTGTAACTACGATTATCGGAGTGACGATAATGATATTAGAATGTCCAATAAACTAAGTTCGACGTCCGAGTCATAAGCTATGAGTCTAATCTGCTTCGTTTTCTGTGTCACTAGATGGCAGGAAGACGATTCACCCGTGGTGGAGGTAGTGATGCGCTCCCTCATGATGAGGTGCCTGAGCGGCAACCCACCAATGGGGAGATGATGCGGATGATGCTCCAGATGATGCAAGTGCAGCAGGGCGTGCTCCTGCAAGTCCAGAATGCTCCACTTGCTCGAGCTGCCCGGGCTCTTCCAGATGCCCCTCGCTCTGAGCCGGGAGCGAAGCAATTTCGGGAGCTGGGTCCCGCATATTTTGATGGGTCTGAGGGTCCTCTGGCTGC
The DNA here is from genome assembly GCA_030789695.1 of Scilla litardierei. Taxonomy (NCBI): domain Eukaryota; kingdom Viridiplantae; phylum Streptophyta; class Magnoliopsida; order Asparagales; family Asparagaceae; genus Scilla; species Scilla litardierei. Next base: position 56,417 of record JAULAV010002251.1, read on the forward strand.
CGATGAGTGGATTCGGAACATTGAGGATAATCTGAAGATGGCCAAGATCACCCCGGCTGGATGGGTTGATTTGGCGAAGCGGCAACTCAAGGATAATGCTCGGAACTGGTGGGATGCGGAAGAGAAGATGTTGGTGGAGCCGATAGCTTGGACTACCTTTAAGTCCAGGTTTGATGAGGAGTTCTTTCCGAAGGCTGCCAAGAAAGAGATGCTGCAGCGCTTCATTGATCTGAAGCAAGGGAGCTTGACGGTGGACCTGTACCACCAAGAGTTCACTAGGCTGAGTCGGTTCGCACCGAAGATGGTGCAGGATGCTGATGAGAGGGCTCAGAGGTTCCTACAGGGACTTGCTTTGGAGCTCCAGAGTTTTGTGTCTTCTTCTGATCTGGACTCTTATCATAAGGTTCCGGTCGCTGCCAGGATGCAGGAGCTGAACCTGAGTCAGAGGAGAGGACATGTTTCTGGTGCTGGGAAGAGGCCTATGGAGCAGGCCAGGGCGATGGTTAGGCCTGGTTTCAAGCCTAATCAGCCAGCTCAGTTCAAGAGGCCAGGAGGGCCTGTTCAGAAGACTTGCCATTTCTGCGGTAAGCCTGGCCATATCAAGGATCAGTGTAGGAAGTTTCTGGGCCAGTGCTTGGTTTGTGACGATGCTTCTCATGTCGTGAAGGATTGTCGGCATGCGAATCAGCTGCGGAGGGCACCTGTTGCAGCACAGCCATTGCAGCAGCGAGCGTCTGTTCCTGCTGGACGTGGAGCAGCTCTTGTTCCACAGAGGCAGGCTTTTCAGCAGGCTGTTCCGCCGAGGAGGCAGGCTTTTCTGATGACCGCTGTGGAGAGCGAGGCTGTGGATGAGGTTATCGCAGGTAATCCTCAATCTAGCTGTTACTTTCCTAGCTGGTTTTGATTGTTAGATTGTGTTGCTTGCTTGAACGTGATTGTTTGCTAGAATAGGGTTTGATTGTTAATTGCTTGTTAGGTGTGGTTTTGGTGTGCACGTTTCCTGCACGAGTCCTCTTTGACTCTGGTGCATCGATGTGCATTATCTCTCAGAGCTTCGTGGAGAGGCATTCTTTGTCGACGTCCCCTCTTCCCAAGAGTTGGAATATCGTTACAGGGAATGGCGTGGTCTCGGTGCATCGTGGTTGCAATTCTTGCTCGTTGGTGGTCTGTGGACATGAGCTTTTCGCTGATTTCATTGTCCACAACATCATCAACTATGATACAGTTCTTGGGATGGATTGGCTTGCGAGCTTCTATGCTACGATCGACTGTCGGAGGAAGAAGGTAGTGTTTGAGATTCCCAGACATCTAGTATTCGAGTTTAGTCGAGGTAGCAGTTCGCTTGGTCCTGTTAGATTTCGGGCCAGACCGGTGGAGGTTGTGGCTATGCAGATGGAGTTAGAGAGGCCTGCTGTGGTGCGTGATTTCGATGACGTCTTCCTCGAGGAGATGTCGGGTTTGCCACCTGATCGAGCTTTGGAATTTTCTATTGATCTTATTCCAGGTGCGTAGCTGATTTCGAAGGCACCGTATCGTATGGCACCTGCAGAATTGGAAGAGTTACGGAAGCAGTTGGATGAGCTCTTGCAGAAGGGTTATATCAATCCTAGTGTGTCTCCATGGGGAGCACCGGTGCTGCTAGTGAAGAAGAAGGATGGTTCGCGTCGCATGTGCGTGGACTATCGAGAGTTGAATACGGTGACCATTAAGAATAAATACACGTTGCCTCGCATCGATGATATTTTTGATCAGCTTGGAGGTTCGAGGGTGTTTTCTAAATTGGATTTGAGGAGTGGTTACCATCAGTTGAAGGTGAAGAATGGTGATGTGCCGAAGACAGCGTTCAGGACGAAGTATGGACACTATGAGTTCGTGGTTATGCCTTTCGGTGTAACTAACGCACCCGCAGTTTTCATGAATCTGATGAACCTGATTTTCTACGACTTTTTGGATAAGTTTGTCGTTATCTTTATTGACGACATTCTGATCTATTCAAAGTCGGAGGAAGAGCATGCGTCGCACTTGAGGACGGTATTGGAGATTTTGAGGAAGCATCGTTTGTATGCTAAGTTTTCAAAGTGCGAGTTCTGGCTGGATAGAGTTGCTTTTCTCGGGCATGTGGTGACTGGAGATGGAATTTCAGTGAATCCCGAGAAGATTAGGGCCATCAAAGAGTGGCCTGTTTCGTCGTCGGCGTCTGAGATCCGGAGTTTCCTTGGGCTTGCTGGTTATTATCGGCGATTCATTAAGGACTTTTCCCGTATTGCTGAGCCGATGACCAGATTGACGCGGAAGGATGTTTCTTTTGCTTGGTCGGGTGATTGTGAGAATGCTTTTGGCGTTCTGAAGGAGAGGTTGACGACTGCCCCTGTTCTTGTTGTGCCTGATCGTAGCGGTGGATTCGAGATCTTTTGCTATGCTTCTGGCAAGGGTCTCGGTTGTGTGTTGCATCAGCACGAGCATGTTGTGGCTTATGCGTCTCGTCAGCTTAAGGTTCATGAGAAGAATTACCCGAAGCATGATTTGGAGTTGGCTGCCGTCGTGTTTGCTCTTAAGATTTGGAGGCACTTCCTGCTGAGTGAGAAGGTGAAGATTTTCACCGATCACAAAAGTTTGAAGTATATTTTTACTCAGAAGGAGCTCAACATGTGACAGCGTCGATGGTTGGAGCTTATGGCGGATTATGAGATTGATTTGCAGTTTCACCCTGGCAAGGTGAATGTGGTTCCAGATGCGCTGAGTAGGCTTCCAGCGGTGATGATTTTAACCTCGCAGTGGAGATTGCAGCAGGACTTTTGCGGGTCTGGTGTGGAGATTGTTCTTCCTGGGGAGGCTTCTTCGTTGATGTACATGCAGGTACAGTCGACGATCGTGGATCGGATTAAGGCTGGCCAGGCCGGAGATCCGAAGTTGGTAACGATTTGAGGGCAGGTTGAAGCTGGTCTGCGGACTGACTTTTTGATTCATGAGGATGGCTCGCTGAGGTTTGGAGCCAGGTTGTGTGTGCCAGCTGGGGATATTAGAGAGGAGTTGATGGTGGAGGCACACAGTTCGCCGTATTCTGTGCATCCTGGTGTTACCAAGATGTACCAGGATCTTCGCCTGAATTATTGGTGGCATGGTATGAAGAGGAGTGTGGCTCAAAGTGTAGCCAAGTGCTTGGTTTGCCAGCAAGTGAAGGCAGAGCATCAGCGTGCGGCCGGGTTGCTACAACCGCTTCCGATTCCGGAGTGGAAGTGGCAACACATCACTATGGATTTCGTGACTGGGATACCTCGGAGTCCGAAGCAGAATGACGCGATTTGGGTGATCGTAGATCGATTGACCAAATCTGCGCACTTTATTACGTTCCGAGTAGGACAGTCCACTGAGGCGCTAGCAAGGAGATATATGGATGTAAATTCTTTTACTCTCCGTTTTATTTCCTTTTCCTAGTTGGATAGTGATGTAACGTGAATCGTACAGGAGGTCGTGCGACTTCATGGAGTCCCCGTGAGTATCGTGTCAGACAGGGACACGATGTTCACATCTCAGTTCTGGCAGAGGTTACAGAAGAGCTTGGGTACGCGTCTGAGTTTCAGCACGGTGTACCATCCGCAGACGGATGGCCAGTCCGAGAGGACGATTCAGATTGGAAGACATGCTGAGGGCATGCATGTTGGATTTCAAGGGTTCATGGGAGGACCACCTACATCTGGTGGAGTTTTTTTACAACAACAGCTTCCAGGCGAGTATTGGCATGGCGCCTTTCGCCGCTCTTTATGGGAGGAAATGTCGATCGCCATTGAGTTGGGATGACATTGGTGATCGGGAGTTGTTGGGACCTGAGATGATCGTGGAGGCCGTGGATATTGTCAGAAACATTCGGGAGAGGTTGAGAATTGCTCAGGACCTTTTTAAGCATTGGGCGGATGTTAAACGTCGTCCTTTGGAGTTTCAGCCGGGGGACCATGTGTTCTTGAAGATTTCCCCGAATCGCGGTGTGATTCGTTTTGGGAAGCGAGGGAAGTTGAGCCCGTGATACATTGGACCGTTTGACATTTTGGAGAGGGTTGGCGAGGTAGCTTATCGTTTAGCCTTGCCGCCATCTTTGGAAGGAGTTCACAATGTTTTCCATGTGTCGCAGCTTCGTCGATACATTAGCGATCCATCTCATGCTGTGGATTTTTCGGAGATTGCCGTTCGCCCCGATATGACGTATGACCAGCATCCAGTGCAGATTCTGGACAGGCATCAGAAGTCACTTCGGAACAAAGTTGTCAACCTTGTGAGGGTGATGTGGCGACATGACTCGCTCGGAGAGTCTACTTGGGAGAATGAGGATGAGATGCGAGAGCGTTTCCCACTTTTGTTCCCGGACACGTGAGTGTTGGGAAATTCCGAGGACGGAATTTTTCTTAAGTTGGGGAGGATGTAACGACTGGTTTTCATGTATCCGGATTTATTATATTATAATATATGTTTTGGTGGATTTTCTCCTCATGTGTGGTTATCGTCTCCGTAACTTTCATTTTCGATCGTTTCGTCGTGTTTTCTCGTTTCTTCCTTAGGATCATCGATTTCGGAGTATGTCATTCGTGACGAGCTTCATAACGTTCGTATCTTACTATTAGATCAAGCCTAGGAGTCTTAGGAATTGATCCCGGAGCTCCGCGCTCCATATCAGAACTTTTGGTGCTTATTAGCCGGTGTAAGAAGGGTCACCGACCGACTAGATGACGATCCAGTCGGTCGGAAATCCTTCTTGAACCGACTAGTTGGCTTTCTAAATTTCTTAGAAGTTACTGTTTATCGTTAGTCGGTCTAAGAACATTGGTTGACCGACTAGGTTGCAAACTAGTCGGTCGGCAATGCTTCTTTAACCGACTAACACATCATCTAAATTTTAGTATCTATACTGTTCATGCTTAGTCGGTCTAAGTTCATCTTTCGACCGACTAGATGACAAACTAGTCGGTCAGTATTTGTTCTTCGACCGACTAAATCTAAATCCTATTTTCGTTCAGAAGTTACTGTTTACACTTAGTCGGTCTGCGTTGGTCAACCGACCGACTAGTTCCCAAACTAGTCGGTCAGTGGTTGCTCTTTGACCGACTAATCTGTGTTAAAACCCTAATTTCTGGGCAGCCGCCAGCCCATCCTATTTAAACCCTACCCAAACGTTTTCTTCTCCCTCCACTCGACCCAAAACCCTAAAATCTCCCCCATTGAGCCCCCTTCTCCCTCAAGCCCTTATTCCTTCATCCCAAGCCCTAAATCCATCATCTAAACCCTCCCTCAACTCATTCAACCTCTCATCTCCCTCAAATCTCCATCAAACCCCCAAAATCCCCCAAAAACCCTACTTCTCCAAACTTCTCCATTCGTTTCCAGATCTGGTCCCTAGGTTCTCCGCAGTGTTTCTTCCGCCTCCTCACGGTAAGAAATCGATCTCTTGATGTTTTCATAACCTATTTGTATTTTTATGAAACCCTAATGAAATTACTTGTTGTTTTGATGATTGTTCCCCATAACAGCGATTTCCCCGTAGATTAGCATCCACGAGACGAACCTTCGTGATCGTCATCCCCGGTGCTAGGCAAGTGAAACTTGCCACTTAGGGTTTAGGCCATGTTTTAGGCCATTTGCTTTTTGTAGGCGTAAAAGAGGCTAGGCGACGAAATGATACTCGCCTAGGCGCAAATTGAGGAACTAGCTTGACAACGAAGTTAGTTCCGACATATATCATGTTGCACAATTACCATGTCTTGTTTAAATTCTATTAACGGTACGCAATTTAATTGTCATGTCATTGCATTCTTAAAGTGTTTCCATGAATGCATAGCTTCGCTACAATGCTTGTGTTCCTGGCTCGTGTTCCAGAAGCGGGCCATGTGTTGGTTGATAGCCAATGCCCGAATTGCTTGTTTCCGGCTAGGTGCACCCCTACGCCAATTGTCTATGAATCGTGAATTAGAATGTGAGCTCCCATGCGGGGCAACCCTGGCTCATTTACTGGGCTCATGTACAGGGACCCTGGCTCGATTACATGTGGGTATTGGGGGTAAGAGTTAAGCGGCCAATCAACTGGGAGTCTGCCCGATCAACAACTGCAGTGGTAAGGCGTAAACTCTGGGTTTGGGGTAGTGTTAAGCGGCCAATCAGCGTGAATGTGAAACCATTCAGCTGTAAGACGTAAACATCTACAAACAACAGTGAAACATGAATAGTGAATTGATTGAGATTGTTAATAGCTTGGCTACTCCTGTCTTGTCCCGATAATTGTACTCTTGTGCTTATTGTTCACCATGTCTTGCTTGTGCACTCATGTTATAACTGCCATGTCATGCATACTAAAACTGCTAGGTTGCTAGTTGCCTTACTTTCAGTTTCCTTGCCCAAGTCTTTTAGACTTGCTGACATGTGCCCCTTTACTCTTTTGGGTGACACATGTTAGATCCTGAGCCTGAGTACCTTGTTGAGGACGAGGTGTTTGCTGACGCCGAGCCCGAGCTTGTGTTTCACGGGGAGTACGTGGACACTGGGGACCAGTCCTAGTGTCTTCGTTGTGTTTTCCTTTTGTTAGACTGTTATTTTGTTGTCGGTGCGTAGCACCTATACTTTGTTACGATGTTGCTTTTGTTGGCCTTGTTCTGGGCCTTTAGACTCTTTCTTTTAGCCTGGTGGCTTTTCTGGATGTTGAACTTATTTTCGTGTTGGACATTATGAGATATGTGAATTTTATTTCTGTCTCTCCTTGTGTTATTATTGTTGTTCCGTTTGTGGTTACAGGGACCTGCTTATGTTTTATTGACGCTTATCGGGTTTGGGGCTTCACAGCTCCACTCCCGTGCGGACCTTCTCACGCCTCGCCTCCATTTTAGGGAAGCGGGTCGTGACAAGCAGTGCGGGCTCTAGGACAGTCCTTCGCAGTATGCGAAGCATCACCACAAAGTAGACACAGACCCAGCTTCCTCCTACAGTTGGTCTGAACATGTCCGGGCTTGCCACAGAAATGGTAGGGACCCTTGCACTGCTGCTTCACTGGTGCTCCAGGTCTCTTGAATGGCACAGTCTGGACTGGCCTCATCATCGGCGTGGCAGGTGGCCGGTACTGCTCCATGGGACGCTTCCCTTTATTAGCTGGAGGGTCAGGCAGAAGAGCTATGAGCTCATGATTCTTCGCAGCATCAAGCACCTCCCTCATAGTCGAGAAACTCACCGAAGACATCGAAGCCTGAATATTCGGACGCAATCCCTGACGGAACCGCTCAGCTCGGTTCTCCTCCTTCTTCACCATGTGCGGGGCAAATCGGCTCAGCATCTCAAATTCAGCCTCATACTCATCGATCGTCATGTCCTTCTGCTTCAGATCCACAAATCTGCCCATCAGCTCTCTCCTAGCCACCTTGGTGAAGTACTTCTCCTTGAACATGTGGCGAAAAGTCTTCCACTCCATAGGCTTCTGCAGTCGCCTCTCCTCAATACGCCACCAGTTCCTCGCATTCACCGTCAGCTGTAGCTTCGCTATCTCCACTCGGGTCTCATCTGGAATCTTGGCAGCAACCAACTTCTCTTCAGTGATCTGGATCCACTCATCGGCACCCAGAGGTCCTTCCTTCCCAGAGAAAGTCTTCGGCTGCAGCTCGTTTAACTGCTGCACTCCTGGAGCAGCTCGTGGAGTAGGCGGAGGTGGAGGTGGTGCAACAGGTGGAGCCTGGGCAGCACGCTGAGACTGCTGAACCAGCTGATGCTGAACATCCAGCATCTCCCTCATCACACCCAGAAACTGATGGAACTCTCCGCCCTGGTCCTCCGGAACTCCATCGCCTAAGTTTCCCGATCGGGTAACGCGTCGTCCGGCCATCCTATTGACAGAAAGACGAAGGTTAGACTCGTACAATGTTTGAATATCAAAAGTGAATGTCCTTACTCTTACTGTTCTGTACTTGCAGAAACATGGGACGTGGACCTGCATGGGCCACCACTAAAACCTGTCACGCCCCGCTTTCTAAAACAACGGAGGCGAAGCGTGACTAGGCCCGCTTAGGCCAGAGCTACGAAGCCCTGACCCAATAAGCGTCTGTGTGGTACCAAGGCAAAGGTACAGGTCCCAGCATGTTAGTACAGAACAATAAAAGTACAAGAAGGAAAGAACATCACAAATTTTATTCCAACATATCAATAGTACCAAGTCTCAACGCCCGAAGGGCTACAACAGCAGAAAAGTAAATCTAATGGTGCAAGCACCCAACCTAAACAAGGAAACATAAAAGGTGCTACGCACCCAACAAAGATAATAACGCCTCTGGAATCTGCTACCAAAAGTCTCTAACTCTGATCCTCCTCGGGGTCGTACTCGGGATCGACGCCCTCTGGCTCCACGTCGGCAGTCAGGTCAGTCTCCTCCACGTACTCTGGCTCAATCCCTGACGTACAACACCAAAAGAAGGAACTGTACGTCAGGCAAGGTCTACAAGAAAAGATTAGACCAGGCTACAAGTGTACCAATTACTTACAACATTTTACTGGTTGATTAACATGCTGAGGTTTTTAACAACAGAAAGAAACACAACAGACAAGTAAACAAAACAAGTAGTAGTCATAGCGAGTGCTATGGACTACGGGACTAGCCTACTGGTGTCAAGACAAGACGGAACACGGGAAGCCAGACACGACAAGACAAGACAAGACTCGAAAGGGTTCACGCCTGTTCGGTTCGAGGGGGATCAATCCCTCTTACCGCTTGCACGCTCAACCCTACCCCATAACCCCAAGAATAGTGGCAAGACATAGGATCACTTGTTCTAGCTTGACAAGTGCCCAATTGCTCTCTGAGCTGTGTATCGGTACATGGGATCGCCTGCTCTAGCTTGACAGGTGCCCAATTGCCCATCGGGCTGTGAACTAGTACAAGGGATCACTCGCTCTAGCTTGGCGAGTGCCCTATTGCCCAGTGGGCTGTGCGGACGGAAAGGAACAAGACACAACAAAACAGGAAGGGGTTGTACTAGGGTGTCCACAACTCACGCACACGCATGTCAATCCTATGATATCAGAAATTGTTGTTGTTGGACTCAGGTTTCATTGTCAAATCTGAGCCATCAAAGGCATCCCGGACGCTATCATTTCACGTCCAGTTCTCATGGTTCAACATGTCTAATCTAACAAGACTAAGGCCTAAGCATGGCCAAGTACGTAAGTGATACACTTGCTTGTGGTGGCGAGCGCGTCGTCTCCCTGGTACGCCTCGTCCAAACGTCCCGTCGGTGGAAAAGTGTCTGAAAATCGTGACACGGCGACGGTGTCAGATCACGATTCATTAATCCCTATTAGGGTTATGTCTAGGTTATAGGGACTATCCTAATCAATCCAAAAATCACATTTTTAATATAATTTACCTAATCGACGATCTATCCTATGTGTGCATGCATAATGTCCATTCGTCGATTTCTACGGTTTGTACAACGTTTTGAAGATCCGCGGAAAATAAATTTAGTTTGATTAGGTTGCGACTTTTATTTAGGGTTTGATCATCTATTGTGTGGGTTACTACGAATTTAGGGCACCAACCTGAAATTGACGGTTGCACGAAGATCCGGCGTCAAATCTGAAAAGGGTGGAAGCTTGCGTCGTCCAGAAATTCCCAAGCCGTGGGTAGTACATCGAGGAATGTTGATCGTCGGTGGTGGTGAAGATCCCAGCGTCTCCCGGCGTCGTTGCTGCTGGATCTGAAATGGGAACTTCAAGCTAGGGCCAAAGGGAGAAATGAGAGAAAGGGAGAGCTTTGGGGAAGATGGAGGGCGCAAGGATGGAGGAACGAGCAAAGGGGAGGACGTGAGAGGTAGGGGAATAGGTTTGGGGATGAGGGAGGCTGAAAATAATCAGGAGAAATGAAGAAGAAATCCCCGTTTAAATAAGAAAATGAAACGGCGACTAGCATAGAAATTAGGGTTTCTGGGTCAACTCGTCGGTCAGAGAAGGGCAGTTGACCGACTAGTTTGAGAACTAGTCGGTCGATCGTATAACTGTGACCGACTAAAACCCAAACCGTGAACAGGGTTGTTGTAGAATTTATAGAGTTAGTCGGTCTGTGAAGGCTCGTCGACCGACTAGTTTGCAACCTAGTCGGTCGGCCAGTGTTCATAGACCGACTAAAGGGTGAAAATGGTCAACAAGATATTTTGAAGGTTAGTCGGTCAGAGAAGGATACTTAACCGACTAGTTCGTTAACTAGTCGGTCGGTTTTCGTTCTTTGACCGACTAACGGTAAACAGTAACCTGATGCGAAAAATGATCTATGTATTTAGTCGGTCTGCGAAGAAGTGTTGACCGACTAGTTCAAAAACTAGTCGGTCGGTGGTTGAACTTAGACCGACTAAGCGTAAACAGTAACTCAAGGAAAAATCCTGACAAAAACTAGTCGGTCCATGAGGAGTTGTTGACCGACTAGATGGACATCTAGTCGGTCGGTTCCTCAACGTGAACCGGCTAATTTGCACAGGAAGTCGCAAAATGAAGCGTGGAGCTTTGGGATGATTCTAATGAGTTCCAAGAGTGATCCTATACTAAGATGTGAGCGCGGAGAAGTAAAGAAAGAAGACGAACAATTGCATATATATATAAATAATATTCATCATACAAAAACCAGCCGTTACAGAAAAAATAGAAAGGAAGAATCAGAAAACGAAAAGAAAATCCTAGATCGCCCGTCAGAGCCAACGAAATCAAACACGCCACACTAAGCAAGCATGCAATAAACACATCACTAAACACAGGAATATGAGTCCATACAAGTGTCGTGGGTACACACGGTGAAGCACGAGCGAGTGAGGTCGTGAGCTAGCAGACGGTGTAACTATCTAAATTGTGTAATAAATCTCCATATATACATACCCAAGGAATGACCCAAATATCGATTCAATTCAAATTAGCGGTGAATAATAGCTCAAGCATGCATGAGAATAGCATAAGAATAGAAAACATATCATATATCGGGGACTCTACTGCTAGGAACTAGGGAGTCACCACACGAATGCCAAGATGATTGCTAGAAAATTCCTATGCTAAGCGTGTTCGAAATCGAAGGGGGTTGAGTAGGTGTGGAGTAGAACACTTGGTGAAAATTCTCGCCTTCCCTTTATTCACGGTGGATAGGAGTAAAATTCATAACGGGAATTTTTTTTTGGTTTTGCGTATTTGTGTATTTTTTGGATTTTTGGCTATACATATTTTTTTCTTTTCTCTCTTTTTTTTGAATTTTTCTTCTCTTCTTTTTTTGGAAGTGGGATAATGAAAAGTGTGCACTCCCCCAAATGGGGGAACGATGCACAACGAGGGGATCTGCACCAAGTAAAACAAAAAATAATACGAGTACTAAACACTTGGCAAAAGAAAAAAATTTCCGCAGATAAGAACATAAGCAAATGGGTTATCCTAGTCCTATTGGTAGAGTCCCGACACATGCGATTTGAAGAGTAATATATGTATATTATTCATGCATAAAGAAGCAGACAGTGGAGGCAAATACCGCATATTCGAAATTGAAGCATGACAGTCTAGGGGTCAACTAAGGATAGGCATATAAAACAAAATCACAACTAGAAGCACACCAACTAGCTAGTGACAACCAACAACTCACATAAAAGCAAAGTGAACCCACGGAGCATAAAATGCAATAGGACTCGGCTTCCTAGGGTTAGTGAAAGTGATTATCGTAGCTAAGCTAAATCTGTGTGTGGTTACATGGTAGTTCATCATGTGGGGTCATCTCTAGGAGATGGAGAATAAAAAGAAGGAAAGAAAAAGAAAACCACGATGAAAATGACTCAAAAATAACGGAAAAAGACACAACTGACGCACAAAGTGCGACTCCCCCATGCTGAACACTGCATTGCCATCAATGCAATAGAAGTAAAAGCAGGAGGGCAACGATAGATGGGAGGGAAGTACGCACCGACAACAAAATGGAAAAAACATGAAAAACACACAAAAAGAGATGCGTAGAAAAATAAAGAAAATAAACACTCAAACCGACTATATAAACACACACACACACACACACACACACACACACACACACAGACACGGCACACAAAACAAGCATACAATAAACAAGACATAACTCGACAACAATCACACACAAAATTTGATTTCCCCTAAGCTGATCATGACAATGCTAGAAAAAAGATATGATCAAGGTTATGCAGAACAAATGGCTAGGGGGAAAATCAGAATAAAGAAACCGTGAATGTGTGTAAGAAGGCAAAGGATGGCGGCGACGTTTTGCTCGAGTGCGAGGAAACGTGGATGTGATAAAAAGAAAGTGGATGGATCTGAGAAGGTCGAGGAGGATGCGCCAGTGCGTAGAGCAGCCAGCTCAGCCTCAAGAGCGAGTCGAGCAGAGGTGGCCTGCCAGACAGCAGAAGTGGTGCCAGCGATAGTGGTCATGTCGGCACCGGATGCTAGGCCAAAGAGGGCCGTAGTAAGTGCCTCGGAAGAAACAACGAAAGCAGCCGGGGTGGCTCCACTAGGTCCAGCCCCGGGGTCTCCTCTAAATGCAGGGATGTCCTGCTCGCCCAAATGGATGGGAGGGGAAGGAGGTCTTGGTGTGTTAGGGAGAGGAAACTGTAGATGTAACCCCATACAAACTCAGGATCAGGAGGAAATGACCAATCTGCCTCAAGATGAATAAACATGCAGCCAGGATTAGGCAGAATGGTATATGGGGCAGGGGTGGCCTTAGTAAAAAGCAAACCGACCGTTGCTTCGTAGCCGGATCATATGGGTGTGCCTCAGGACATCAAGATCGAGATATGTAGATCCTGGGGCACGCGGCAAATCGGCGGGGATCACGATGTTGAACGGAGGGTGTAAGGCAATGAGAGTAATGAGGCGGGCGAGACGGAAAATGGGGTGGATGATGGAAGAGGCCTTGGCCTTGTCTCGAGGAAATTGATCGTGAAGTGTGAGGAGTCCCCAAAAATGGTTGACATCGAAGTTGGTATGCAATTCATAGGGGCGGATGATGTCTTCGAGATTGGGAAAACCGAAAATGTTGTTGATTGTGGTCACATGGGTACGGAAGTTTCGATTCCTAAGACGAAAGTCGATAATTGACCCATCCTCAGTTTTGATGGCAGATAGAAATTCTAGGGTGAGTGAGGGATAGGATCGTGCATGGGAATGTAAGAAACCTAGCCAACCTAAGTTTGCAAATAGTGACTCGACTCCGGAGAAAACCTCGAGATCGAGTAGGGTTTGATTGTGTGAAAATTTGGTGGCTAAATGAGATCTTTAGCTGAGTCGAAGATAGAAGTCTTTATGGTCCTGACTCATGTAACGGACTCCCTGTGGTCCCATCAGTGGATCCACCACGGGTATGATAGGCTGGGGTGGTGGTTGGGTAGGCGACCGAGGAGGAACACGTCCGCGTGTGGAATGTGTGGATTTGTGTCTCTTACGAGACGGCTCTTCTTCCACCATGATGTGCTTACCCTTGTCCTTATGTTTTGCCATGATTGTGTGGCAATTTAATGTGATATGCAAGATTACATGAGTGTGCACATAACCAACGACAAAGGAGCAAAATAATAATACTTAGGTATGTAAAAATAAGGCTAAGGAGCGAGTGTACCCAGTACTGAAGCGAGTCCAAGCTCGTAAAAGGTCCCACGCTGTATGATGGAGGGATTTGGGGAACCGCGGCACGCTAATCCAACAAGAACTGAATTTTCGAAATTTTGGGGGCTAGGGCTAGCGTTTGGGCGATTTTGTGGTTCGAACGTGGTTAACGGAGGGTTCAGAAGGTCGAAGAGTGGTAGAGGAAGTTGGGAAAGGCGAATGGAAGTAGGGGGAGTGAAGAAGGAGATCGTTTGGGAGAGAGAAGAGATGAACTACTCGAATCGAAATTATGGAAGTCGGGTGAATGAAATCGGGTGGGGGTGTATTTATAGGGTTAGGCGAACCGATCGGTTAACAAGTCAACCGATTGGTTGGGTCAATTTTCAAAAAGAAAATGTTGGATAGAAACTACAGGTGAACCGATCGGGTGAGATTTCACCCGATCGGTTGACCGTTCCCCAAAAATTCCCGAGAGCTATGTCATCGTCACCCAGTCAGCAAACCGATCGTCGCTTTTATCAACCGATCGGTTGAACTTTCCCCAAACATTCCCGAAAGCTTTGTCATCATCATCCGATCATCGCTTTTGTGAATCGATCGGTTCACTGGTGTGTTCAAATCGGTCACTTACTGATACAGACCAACCGATCGGTTGATGTATGAACCGATCGGTTGGGGGCAATTCTTGCACAAATACAAAAAATCATCTAAGTATCCCAACGAAAGTTCCCACAGTAATATTTATTCGCAAAAACTAGTAAACTAATCCTATAAACAACGACAAAAGTTCAGAACATGGGTTGCCTCCGATGAAGCGATGTTGTTTATAGTCGTTTGCTCGACTCCCGATATATGATCTTCAGGGGGTTGGTACAGGTGATGCCCAATGAGTGGCATCCTCATAGCTATAAAGGTGGGGTTCCTGATTGTTGGCGACAACAGCAGATGAATGGTCTTGACGACTCTCCCGCTGATGATGTCCGGGGGCTTTTTCCTCATGTTGGCGTTAATCACTAATCTTCTCAGAACTCAGACTTCATCAGTTGTGAGCTCCAACGACTCTTTTCCTTTGCTCTTTGTCAGAGCAACCTTCCTAAATCCGGGAGGGGTCGTCCGGGAGACACATACTTCTTCAGTGACTTCTTCTTTTTCCAACCCTATGTGCTCCTCGAGCCTATTCAAGCCTTCGGGGGGGTTCCTTGAGAGAACCTCCTAACCTCCTGTTTCAACAATTCTCTCTTCCTCTACCTCCAGCAGATTGCATCTATATTCCTCCGGTGGTGATTTCATCGATAATGCCAAGTCAAACTCTACTTTCTAGTCTCCGACGCTCAGGGACAGTTTCCCTTTCTTGACGTCTATGAGTACACCTGCGGTTGCCATGAAGGGTCTCCCGAGGATAATCGGGGTGTGATTATCCTCATGCATATCTATAACTACAAAATCAACTGGCACATGCACACCACTGACGTTTACCGGCAAGTCATCGACTACCCCAACCGGGTACTTTACCGATCTGTCTGCCAGCTGCAGTGTCATTCCTGTGGGCTCAAGCTCACCCATATTTATCCTTTTGTAAAGTGATAGGGGCATCAGGTTGACACTTGCACCCAAGTCGACAAGCGCTCGATTGATTGACACCTCCCTTATTGAGCATGGGATAGAAAAACTCCCAGGGTCTTTGAGCTTTGGCGGATTGGCTCGTTGAATTAGAGCGCTGCATTCCGTCGTGCAGACAACTTTCTCTTTTCTCGTCCCTCTCGTAACTAGGTCTTTCAAAAAATTTGCATATGAGGGGATGGTTTCTATAGCTTCCAGAAAGGGGATTTGTAGACTCAAGTCCTTCACCATTTCGAAGAATTTCCTGTACGTTTCATTGATTTTTGCTTTGGCAAGTCTTTGTGGGAATGGCATTGTAGGCTTGAAGACCCTTGAGTTGTCTCCCTCATTTTTCTTCTTCTCTTCAAAAACTCCCTCCGGAGTCATGGGGTTTGACGTCGAGGCCCCATTGTCATTTACTTTCAAATTTGGTCTCTCATCGACCAATGGAGCTTTAGGTTCTTTCACAGCCTCCCGCGCCGGAATCTGTGTACCACTCCTCAAGACTATTGCCGAGACATTTGCTTGACCATGCATCAAGGCTAGTGTTTGGTTGGGTCCTCTTGGGTTCACCTCTGGCTGTCCCGGCAGCTGCCCTTGTGCTTTCTGAAGATTGGCCATTTGCAACCCCAGCTGGGTTACTTGATCAGCCAAAGACTTTTGTCCAATCTGCAGCTGTAGGTTGATCTTCTCCTGGTTTGATATATACTGAGTAAGGATGTTTTCGATAGGAGAGACCACCCGTTGGTTGTATTATTGCTGCTGAGGCGGGGGCTGCTGATTTCTAGGAGGGTACTGCTGATATACCTGCTGCTGAGGTGGAGGGGGCCGATATCGCTGCTGCTGCTATGGAGGTTGCTGATATGGTGCCCGGTAGCTGAAGTCGGGTGGTTCCGGTTGTTAGGAGAATATGCGGGATTCGAACTTGTCCTCGATGGATAGGATGCATTGCCCGTAGGATTGTAAAATAGTGCACCCGCCTGATCCACCGGTGCTGAGATATCTCCACCATCAAATTCTCCCAAGACTTCAGTTTCAACTGTTGCTACATGCTGAGTGTTGGCGCCACCGGCCCCTTCCATAAATGCTGAGATCTGGGTGGAAAGCAAATCAAATTGCTAGACAGTTTATCTGCTTCTTCCACCTGATGCATTCCTCCAGATTTTGTTGTGGCGCGCTCGTCGCTCCACCTTTCATTGTTCGATGCCATATTTTCCAGAATATTACCGGCATCATCTTCATTCCTTGACATGAAGGTGTTGGGGTTTTGGCGGACCCCCAGAGCTCAGGTCTGTGTCCGTCCTAGGTTGGACGGACCACAGAGGCACAAAAGCGCAGCGGAAATCGAAAATAAAAATTTTCTAGACTAGCTAAACTATTTAGCTAGGCTCTGAGTGAGCCAGAACCTAGCCCGATCTATGCCAACTTGGGGTTGATCTGACCACCCCAAGAGGGATCTACTCTAAAGCGACTAATTAAATCTACACTAAAAACTACTTAACCACATACCCGGAATCTTGGCCCTGGAGCAGGCAAGATGTACCGCACCATCTTCAAAAGCTCCTCGTAGCCGAGCCGTTTTGACTCGATCCGCCTGAGCCGCCTCGCACCCTCGCACCGATCCGCCCGAGCCGACTTTCGCCTCCGAGCCGATCACACGCAGTAGAAAGTTTCACTTGAGAAGAACACGCGTCTTAGACGTCCGGATCAAAATCCAAGCCCCCTTCGTAGTCTTGCCAGGACTACTCCGGAGAACAGGAAGAGAGAGCGAGAATAATTTAGTCGCCGATCGAGCTTGCTTTAAAAGTCTGGAGCTACTCGATCGATGACTTGGTGTGTTTTTCAAAGAAGAGAGTGCACCCATGTTTATATAGGGAGTCGGCACCCACTCTCTCGTTGCGAGCAATATGGGACTTTGCAAAATGGGAGAAAAATCAATTAAGCTAATTTGGCTTAATTTCAAGTTTAAGTGAGCTTTTCATAAAAGCAAAATTTAGCTAATTAATTCTCTTTGCACATTAAACTTTAGACACCAAACAAGCTATCAATCCGAAGAGCTTCGAATGGTGAACGCGTAGGAACCGACGGCGACGAATTTCGACTTCGTTTGACCCCTCAAACAATTGCCCAAAGTTGGGCAAACAATCGATTTTCGTAGCCGTCATTTGGGGTTTGAAAACCCCCTAAATTGACTTAAGTTGCGGGCGCGCCCGCTAAGCTTAGCGGGCGCGCCCGCCCAAGGGGGCAAAGGCGGGCCGCACGCCCGTTGGGTAGCGGGCATGCGCCTGCTGCCACAGAGGGCCGTGCCCGCTGCAAGCTGCGGGCGCCCGCCCGCTCCTACAGCGGGCGCCCGCCCGCTGCAGCCAGCGGGCCGTGCTTGCTGCTGCAGCGGTCCGCGCCCGCTACAGCCAGCGGGCTGCGCCCGTTTGCCTTTGCCTATGGGCTTATTAGCCCAGTTGGTCTAACCCACTTTGCCTTGGACTATTTTCGCGTTTCCGGGCTCGTTTGAGCTCCGATTTGGACACGGTTTGAACCTGTGTTTAGACCGGGACGATCCCGTCATCCAGGTAACCCCTTCCAATATATTTGTTCCTACTAAATTTATCGTAACCAATTTACGACACGTTTAATCATAGTTTGCATCAAATGCAACGTTTGTCCCTATTGCTATTGCGACTAACTTTCACAACAAGTTTTGTGAATATCATCAAATGATATCTCTCTCTATTCTATCTTCCTAATACTAAGACATGAACACTACTCGGTGTGAGACCCTACAGCCTGACCTTACTATAGGTTGGGACTCGGAACCCCTAGACGACGGTCACTACGAGCAGTAGCTGTCATCCCTGTTTCAGAATCATCATAACGTGAACGACCCTTTGACAAAAGCATCATTGGGTTTGTATTGGCTGTGTCAGTGACGAACTCCGTTAGCCATAGTCCCTTCGTCAAGACTGTGTTCTTGTTGGCCTAGGGTATGGTTTACTGTCAACCCTATTAGACAACATTGGTCAGTATACGGCGGTCTTTATTGTATATGTAGAGGAATATGCCCTCGGATCATTTGTATTTGATGCAAATAAAAATTTAAGCCTAGATAGGGACTAATTTGCATATGATGCAAAAGAGATTAAATGTGTCTTAAATTATTTAAGACTATATTTAATTAAATAAACGCGTTGAAAAGTTTACCTAGATGACAGGATCGTCCCGCTCTAAACGCAGGTTCAAACCGCGTCAAAAACGGAGTCCAAATGCACAAGTTATAGCCAAAACAAGTCAGCACAAACTGTTGGGCTGAAACCAGCGAAAATGGAGGCCCACCAAGCCCGAATTTTCTGGTTAGGGTTTTTTGAAACCTGGGATTTTCTTGACGGCT